>ML782517.1:451566-497528 GCA_009831015.1 Picea engelmannii
AAATATGTTTTTGTCTTCATTAAAAAAAATTGTGAAGATTTTCTCCGTTCTCTTTATTTATTTTTTAACGTAAATTAAAAAACAAAATTAGTAAATAAATTTTCATGTGATCATTTAGGATCCAATTTTGGGTTTTTTATTTGCATCGGGATTTGTTGTGAAGGTCACAATTTCAACTAGGTCATAATTAGCTGCAATTTTAACGTTTAAAAAAAATATTTTTCTTTAAGTAGCGTCACGTTTTTATTTTGGTGTCGATTTTAAGGTTTTTCTAGGAAACTATTTTATGTTTAAGGTCATGCTTGAAAAAAGTTGTAATTTTGACCCGGTTAGAAAAAATGGTGCTACGGGTAGCACCACTTTTTGATTTGGGGGTTGATTTTAAAGTTTTTATGAGCAACCATTTGATCCTTTAATCCCATGCTTGAAAAATGTTGTAATTTTGACCCAATTACAAAAAATGGTGCTGCCAGTAGCACCACGTTTTGATTTGGGGGTTGATTTTCATGTTTTTTATGCAAAAATATGGGTTTTAAGGGCTACAATTCTTGTTTTGAGGTCACAGTTCTCATTAAGTTAGTAACTATGTTAATAGAGAAAATAACCTTAGAAGTCACTTTAATTATTGTAAATGATGGGACCAACTATTTTATTTACCATTATTCATCATCAAGATCATTTCCGCACAACTTTTTCTTGGTTCCTATTGGACACGTAATCCCTCGTGGATACATTACATGTGCCATAAATGTAAATATGAACAGTCATAGATAGGAAGAGTCATACATTGGGAATACCATTAGTTGGTTACTTTTGTATTTATTGAGCTTACTGGTAATAGAATGATCATCATTGTGGAGTTATCATTTATGCTCCCTGGCCTGACAATGTATCAGAGTCAATGCCATTAATTCCATGAGCATTTCATGTCCCATGTGTTAGCGCTAGAAGTCAACTCAAGACTACTATTGAGTCAAGCCTAGCACATATTGTTTAAAAATGTTTAAAGAAAATAGTTTTAGAGAGGAGGGAGGATCACACTCTTGATCTCAATGTAGATTGATGAATGAGTTATTAAAACCACTTCCCTATGTGCAGCAGATCAGGTAAATAAAACCTCAGTTCGAGTAAAAATATTATTTGATATGATTAAGGAGAATTAAATGGAACAAAATTGACAATCATCAAAGAGCATTTGATCTTTAATATACTTGACTAGTAGAAGAATAAACCTACACTCAGAATTCCTTTTTGAACAAGATTTAAAAGCCTCAAACATACATGTGGCAAAGATTGCACTATACAAAATAGAGAAACCTTTTCAGCGCATGCATACAGTGATATGAGCATATAACAGTAATGATATGTTCAAGATGAGGAAATAGAAGTGATAAAAAAACATGAGATATACACACCAACCTTCGATTTTATTAACAGTTGAAATCCTTACGTAGGTAGGATGCATCAAAATAGTCTTATAATTAGAACCTTTAATCCAAAAACAAGGATCCAACCCATTCTTTTTCTACTTCATCCAATATATAGTGTTTTACAATTGGTTACATGCATTTGTGGTCAACCTGATAGTCAGGGACATATCAAAACTAATCCCTACAAGTACTCAAGGTGAATTTTTATCTTTATCTACCGATATACAAAACAATAAGTAGTTTACAAAAAGATCCTATAATAAAGGAAACAACCTTGCATAGAAAAATTCTTTAGTTAACTCGCTTTCCACCTGGATTATTACGTTGCATCTTCCTATTTATCCTTCCAAAATCTTCCTGATCTTCAATGATCCACTCGAATCAAGATTTTGACAATTCAACAATTTTGACTGCTCTACAAAATCCTCGTATCCCAATATAGAATGTAGATACATAAAAAGGGGATTTTACTCCATCTAATGATCCATAAAGTATTTTCCTTTTTTACATCCTTTCTCCATTATGAAAATATGAATTTGTGTCATATTTGTTGCAAAATAGGTTGCTACAGGTGTTCTTGTAGAGCCAATATTTTCTTGTGTATGAGACTGCGGGAACTTCCTGTAGCACCATACAAAAAAACCAGTTTTGGTCATTTTTAATGCATTTCCTTTCCCAAGTTACATCCAATCATAACAAAAAGAGGAATGGTCTCTTAAATACAAGGAAACCAAAATGTTCTTCCATCATCAATCGTCTTTCAGTCAAAATATAGGATTTTCATTGAAGGTGAAATTCTCAAACTGCAAATTCTCCTTGAAAAATGGATATAGCTGCTTCTTCCAGCAAATCCAAATTGTTCCTTCTTGTCTGCTTGGTTTGAGAATGAGTTTTTATTCTCTTGGGATTATCCCCCTCAGATCATATCATAGGCTTTGAGCCTCTCTTATTCTTTTTACTTTGTTTTCTTGCAGAAGCTTTATTTTTTTTCCTGTAGGAGTCGTTGTGTTTGTTGTTAGACCTCCCTTCTTATACTTATTCCTCTTGGGCTTAGTTACAATAATTTTCTTGCTTGTTGTTAGATCCTCCTTTGGGTTTGCAGATTCTTTGTCAATAATGATAACCTTATCTTTAATGGCAGGGTTATGCACTGCTTTGGATTTCAACCTGAATTTATTTCGAGGCCTGATGCTCCTTTTTCTCATCAAAATTGTATATCTAGAAGTATCTTCTTCATTGGAGCTTGGGCTAGGAGGAATGATATTTGGGGAATGATCTTTAGGCTATAGAGGATCTACAAATCCTTCTATTGTCTCTGGTTCTTGATCTTCTTTCAATACCCTAGGTTTTACCGACCTTTTGGTCTTTCTAGAATAAGTCTTTTGGGAATATGGAAATGGATGCTTACCTCCACCTTGGATACGAAAAAACCCTTTATCTTCTTGCTGGCTAGTTGGAGTAGCTTCCACTGGCTCGTCTAAAATCTTTAAACAGACTTCTCTTTTACCCTTCCATGGAATGACTGGTTGACTTGCGTTGGGTGAAGCTTCCTGATTAGGCTTAGCAACTTTATCATGCAATTGTGTGGAAGGAGGATGTACTTCTTTATCAAACCCTAACTGGATCAAGAATTGATCCCATGTCCTCTGTAATTTTCCTAGATCCTCTTTAATACGTATCTTAATCAATCCCTGATGATAAATTCCATGAGGAGGGGTCTTAGCATTTTCTTGAATTTTCGTGGCCATCGTATTTAGATCTCTTAAGAAGTAATATGGTAGAATCATCCTTTTGATTCCTGACAAATGAAGAAGCAAACAGAGATGAAACAAAAAAATAGTAGAATAGCTCCCTTCACATGTGATGTATCATTTAAGCATTAGCAAGGCCTCCATCCATTCATCAACAATCCAATCTCTAGGAATACCCTTGGCCCAATTGGGATCTCTATGTTCAAGTTTCAAGAACTAGTTTACATCCCCTCCTGTAATTAATTTTCTTTTGAACCACTTTTCACCATCGACAGGGAGGTTACAAGTTGCAGCTATGGACTCTTCTGTAACCTACATAACCAAGTTTGCAATTCAGGCCCTGTGTCCATTAAAAATTTCAGCAAATGCCCAGGCTGCAGCATAGTGATAACCATCTAACTTGGTGCAGTACAAATACCAACCAGATGATAAAATATGTGTATGTTGTCTTCATATTCTTCCATAATCTCAGGCCCTTTGGGTTCTTTTCTTTTCACGTGTTCTCCTTTACCCATATTAACTGTCACGACCAGAAGGCTGGACTCTTTACTGTAGAAAATGGATATGCCTATTGTGTCGAGAAGGAT
This sequence comes from Picea engelmannii, assembly GCA_009831015.1. Taxonomy (NCBI): domain Eukaryota; kingdom Viridiplantae; phylum Streptophyta; class Pinopsida; order Pinales; family Pinaceae; genus Picea; species Picea engelmannii. The sequence continues at coordinate 455,335 of ML782517.1, forward strand.
AGGGGATTTTTTGTCTCTATGGATAAAAATTTGAATTTGAACAGCTTTGCACTATGAAACTAGAGTAACGAATAATGAACCATATTTAAAAGAACTCCCTTTTGAATAAACCTCATCTGCGTGACATCCTGAACAAGAGACACGTATAGGTGAAAAGACCCCACCTTTGCATGCTATGACTGGCGATTGGGTACTTGATAACTGCCTTGAATATTTCCTCCATCCAGGTAGGATGATCCACGTCCCTCAAATTCACTCCAACCATCTACGTGATGATGAAATAGGGACAGGTGGAAGTTCTTGTAGTGCCCTGCATAAACTTGTCCTTTGGCATATTTGAAATGAAAATGACTTGAAAGTCGTTACATAACATAGTAATGATGAAACAGAAACTATGACATGACATATGACCTTTGATGAAATGATTTGATATTTTAGATGATTTCATAGGACAATTTTACAAACATATGCATAATTAATCATATCCCCCTTTTATAAGACTAAGTACCCCTCATTTGTCTCATCATAATACAAATTTGACCCCCTTAATAAGATTTTGTACCCTTAATCAAACTAATGATTAGGATTTATAGCTTACATAAAAAATTTGAAATGGAGAAACTAAGATATGAGAGATGAGACTTATCATAAAAAAATAGGTGATAACACCATGCAAAAAATGCCCTCTGCCATCTCTACCTTCGCAATTTGAATTTGTGAGGATTTTCTTTTCTATTGTTCTCTCAGGCGCTAGGTTTCGACTGTTGGTTTTCATTGCTATTGTTTACTTTGGATTTAGGCATTATTCTCTTTACTATTGTTCTTAGCCCGAAACCCTAATCGCTATAAATTTCATTTGGCTCCACTCTCGCTCCATTCTTGCACCTCCTACACATGTTCAAATCTTGGTGTGGTTTCATTACATAATTCGCATGGCTAGGTGAGAAGAGGTAACCACACATTGAATTCCATTCGTTAGATCTGTTCTCTCATTCACTTCTCTATATACATTATTGTTGTTTCTAGGTTTTGAGGTCAAATTGAGATGACAAGCTCAACTTGAACAGTGAGGATGCAACACCAGTTTGCTTCCATTTTGGTGGAATACCCATGCACTGTATATATCGTTGGTTCTATTATACATTATGGTATAAATTTTGAATCATTGGGACATCCATTTGTTGTTGTATAATTCATTGGTTCTATCATACATTATTGTTGGTGTATAATTGTTGGTGGTTTATTATTTGTATACTCATTCGCTTTTGATATCTATGGTATTCTCCATATTTTATATCACATATCGCCCATACAATATTAGTTGGTTCTTTATTGAATACAAACCACATTGTATATCACATATCAGCCATGTGAGAGTGCCATATTTATACTGAGTGATAGTGCCACATTTGACTGCCATATAGTCTATTTGTTGCCATATTTATTTGACTTCCTCTTCGTAAACCAATATAACTAGTTTTTTTTTTCCATCGTGAGAACACACTCACTCTCTTTGTTTCAATCTAAATTGGTGCAACCTCATTGTATTGATGTTTCATCATGACACCTTGATATGTTTGTGAAGATAGAAGAATAAAATGCATTCCCTTATCTCCATTGTCAGTGTGGTGCTGAATGGAAAGGAGAATTATAGTGAGTGGTATACAAAGATCAAGAGCACACTGATCTTCAATGGCCTATGGAAAGGAATTTGTGAAGAAAAAGAATTCCCTCGGAGCATAAAACCCACTAAAGAAGATACAAAACCAAAATAAGAAGAAGAAACAAAATCTGAAGAAGAATCATATGTGTTAAAGTCTAAGAGTAGCAAACCTTGTAGAAAACTAGTCATACCGACCATAGACAAAGAACGTGAAATATGGGAAGACAAAGGCAAGAAATCATATGCAGTAATCTCGGCGACCATAAGTGAAGATGTGAGACATCATATTTCTTCCATTAGTGATTCCTATGGTGCCTTGAAAACATTGAATGAGTTATATGACACTCATTCTGAGCTTGAACTCATACAACTAATGTTGAAGCTCTTCGACATAGAGTTGAAGAATGATGACCCTATGTCTTTGGCCTCAGAAATCAAAACCATAATGCATGATATTGAATCCACAAGAGTGAATATTGATCTCCCTCTCACGACCTTCATTAAGGTCCTATACCCTACATATTCTCACTACCTTGAATCACTACAAGAAAGTAATCAGATGAAATCCATGAAATTTCAAAAACTGGTAAAGAAAGTTGTAGATCATGAGAAACCATTTGGAAAGAATCCAACTCCTTCAACTGGTGAAACTGTTTACCTTGTTCAGAAATACAAGAGTAAACCACCTGATTCTTCCAGAGGAGAAAGAAACAGAAGAGGATGAGGACGTAGAAGAAATATTTTCAAATACAAGGGGGTAGACACAACCAGAATGATAGATCCAATCTCCATTGTACTGGGTGAAAAAAGAATGGGTCACATAAAGCAGAAGACTGAAAAGTACCATGGGAAAATATCAGAAAAGATAGATAGAAGAAAGAACACAAAGGTAAACCCATAGAACCAACAAAAGGTAATCCACCTTAATCTTCCCATTACATTGTTTCTCACTGCAATATAGGAGTAACATAAGATTTGTTTAACATTGCATATGGTCCTTTGGAAAGATACATGGATTCTTGACACAGGATCAACCTCTCATATGACATTCCGAAAATAATTTTTTTAAGAATTCAATAATAATGTGGATGGCATAATGTATTTTGCAAACAAGTCCAGCCTCAAACCCTCCGGAATAGGCACCATTAGGCTTAAGTTTCTTGAACTCCTAGATTTTCTTCTACATAATGTACTCTGTCTTCCTGAGATGAAAAGGAGCTTGTTGTCACTTGTGCTCATTAGAAAATAATGCCACTTTATTCACATGATCGGTGTAAAAGTTTAAGTGTGAAAGGATTTTGATAACATGTTTTTTATGACTGGAACGGAATATGGAATACTGTTGAAGTTGAATGGGACATCTGCCCATACACATAATGTTTCATACCTCTATGATCACAGTGAAGATATAATGTCATCTAGTATTTTGTGGCATGCTAGATTTGTTCATATCAATTATGACAATCTTTGTTTACTGAGAAAGAATAGTATTTCTAGTCTTCTTACCATTCCTAGAAAACTAAAATAATACGATGCTTGTATTCTTGGAAATAATAGAAAACAACCTTTTCATGATTCTACCTCTAGAACATGTTGAAGACTTGAACTGATTCATTCTTATTTGTGCGGCCCTATGTTTGTTCCTTCTGCAAATGGAAATAAATATATAATTTCCTTTATTGATGATTACACCAGGATGTGTTTGGTGTATTTTTTGAAAGATAAGTCACAAGCCTTTGAAAAAATTTAAAATTTTCATGTATGGATTCAAAATGAAGCTTAGTCTCATATTGGCTCTCTTCACACTGATAATGGAAGAGAATATACATCTAATGAATTTTAAATTTACCTTCACCAACATGGGATCAAACACCAAACTAGAGTTCCATACAATCCTCAAAAAAATGGTGTAGTTGAAGGAATGAATAGGACACTCCTAAATATGGTTCGATCCATGATGTTTTTCAAGAATGTTAAATTGACGTTTTGGGATGATGCAATTTTATGTGCAGTTTATGTCAAAAAAAAGTGTCTATCTCATGCTATAAAGAACAATAATCCATATGAAATGTGGTATGGACACATTCCTTCGGTGAGGCATGAAGCAAGCTTGATGAAAGGATTTGAAAGTGCATCTTCTTGGGGTATTCAAATACCACCAAGGGGTATTGTCTTTATGATGATACAAACAATAAGTTTATCCTTTCCAGAGATGTGATCCAAGGAAGAAGAAACTATTTAGAGGCAACTTGATCATCTGGATAGTTTCATTCGTGTAAATACATATCATGAATTTGATGATGAGATTATAGATCCTAAAGGGGGGGTCCCTATCTTGGGTCAGTATCTAGAATCTCTTATTGAAGCATCATCTTCCCCTCATGAAGAAGTTTATGCCACTTCACTGGAACCCGAAGTTCATCTGGATGATGTGATCAAGAGGATTGAAAATATGAGACTTAATGAGAACTCAACACCATCTCAATCATCCCATCCACTTGGATCATCTCATAAAGGTCCACCAAAATGGCTCACTAAAACACTTGAAAGTGTTCATACTGATGAGGTCAAGAAGACAGGAACCAGATTTTCCTCAAAATAAGATAGAGGTAATGTAGATAATTCAAACTCTGGTGATGTAGAATATATGAATGTTTCATATGATTGTGAGTTGAATTTATCTACTAACCATGAACCGACTTCCTTTAAAGAAGCCACTTCTCGTGATGAATGGAAATAAGTTGTGTAGAAGGAATATGATGTTCTCATCAAGAATGGGACATGGAAGTTGGTGGACCCTCCATATGGAACCAAACCAATTGGATGCAAGTGTGTATTCAATAACAAGTACATATCATATGGCTCACTTGACAAGCACAAAGCAAGGCTTGTGGAAAAAGGATTTGCACAGAAAGAAGGTGGTTATTATGAGGAGACTTTTTCCCCCACAACAAAATGGGCTACCATATGCACTCTATTTTCATTGGCAGCCCAAAATGGATGGAAAATTCATCAAATGGATGTGAATATTGCTTTCTTTAATGGAGACTTGAAAGAGAATGTGTTCATGTCTCAACCAGAAGGATTTTTTGTGAATGGACAAGACCATAAGGTATGCAAGCTCATCAAATCCTTGTATGGATTGAAACAAGCACCATGAGCATGGTATGAAAAGTTATCTAAGCATCTTCTGAAATTGAATTTAAAGCATTTCAATCTTTTCAATGCCACTCTCTTTGTGAAGAAAGTTGGAAAAATAGTAGTATATCTTCTAGAATATGTAGATTATCTATTCATAACAAGGAACAATGAGACCTACATTGCATCCATAAAGAAAAAGTTGAAGAAAGGTTTTGAGATGACATATTTGGGACATCTTCACTACTATTTTGGCATTGAAGTGATTCAAAATCCAAAGCACATATTCATCTCCTAGAAGAAGTACATTGGAGAACTGTTGAACAATTTTTGCATGACAAAGTACAATCTTATTTCTACTCCAATGGAAAAAAAACTGAAACTCACATCAATATAAGGGAATGAATTTGAGGATGCAACCAAGTATAGACAACTTGTGGGAAGTCTTATATATCTTACTACCACTAGAAAAAACAATTCATGTGTTGTTGGCATTCTTTCTAGGTTCATGCAGAAGCCTTGCGAAGGACATTGGTTTGCTACAAAGAGAGTTCTAAAATACTTGAAAGGAACTCAAGATTTTGGACTCAAGCGCTCTAAGGTAGATTACTTCAACTTAATCAGATATTTTGACTCGTAATTTGATGGGGATAAAGAAAACGGAGTGTCAACTTTAGGTTATCTCATGAGTCTTGGATCAATGGTTGTCTCCTGGAGATCATGCAAAAAATTAGTTCCAACAGATTCCACAACAGAGGAAGAATATGTGGTCGCTACAGAAGTGACAAAGGATATTGTGTGGGTCAGGAAAATACTTGAATATTTGTAGGAGAAAAAAGTGAATTCTACTCATCTCCTATTTGAAAATACTTGCGCAATTAAGTTGGCCAAGAATCCCAGATTCCATGATCAAACTAAGCACATCAACACAAAGTATCACCTGATTTGATATCATGTAGAGGCCAATACTATTCACTTGAGACATTGTTCCACAAATGAGAAAATTGCAGACATCTTCACCAAAGTGCTTGGAAGAGAGAAATTTGAGAAGTTCAGAATGATGCTTGAACTCACACACACCCCTTCGGATTAAGGGGGGGAATTTTGGAAATGTAATCCCTTGTGGATACATTACTTGTACCATAAATGTAAATATGAACATTCATAAATAGGAAGAGTCATACATTGGGAATACAAATAGCTGTTTACTTGTGTATTTATTGAGCCTACTGGTAATAGAATGATCATCATTGTGGACTTATCATTTATGCTCCATGGTCTGACAGTTCCATTGCATTCTGATGATTTATGTAAAATGGGATTATTATTGGGCATATTTTAATTAATTACACTAAAGGTACTATTTGGAACTTATTTCTTGGAGAAATACCTTAGTATAAAAACTCGTTGGAACCGGGGTGAAAATATATACAAGATGGGATGATGAAAAGTGACTTTCAATGGTGGGAGAATTCATTAAGGTGAATTAATCACTTTCCAGGGTTAAAAAGGTAAATAAATTAATAAAGTTATTTTAAAGAAAATATTAGAAATGAATTAAAAATTCACTCGAGGAGGAAACATGTGAGAGGGGTATAAAGAAGAGATAGGGGCTCATTTCCTTTCATTATGCATGTTATGTTTTTGAGTTGAGATTTTGGAGAGCTCAAGGAGCTTGGATACTTAGGGTTTGGAGATAAACCCTAGTTTTTGGATCTATCTTCAGTGGTGAAAGATACACTCTAGTTAGAAGATTGGTTTCAAAGGTAGATTCCACTCTAGCCAATATCTTCACAGATCCACATGTGTTTTTGAGGTGGGACACAACCTTGTTGGGATTTTGTAGGAGGGGCTCACCCTCTAAGAGAGAGGAGTTCGATTTGGAGTCTTGAGGTGGGATATTGAGGAGATATATTCTTGCATGCATTTTCCATCACTTGGGCGACCTTATTGTGTATTCTTCGGGGGTTTCCTCTTCCGGAGATTATTATTTTGATACCTAGGCGTGATTGGATGAAGGAGGGAGCACTAGGGAGTTTGGATTCATTGATTGGAGTTGGTACTCGGATAATCAGTTGGAAATATTCATATTATTGGCTAGTCGTTGCTTCCCATTCATGGAGAAAGCCTTTCTATGGAGATTTGTGGTCAGTTTCATTGCTCATATTTCAGCAGGGCGTAAGTCTCTTGGAGAGCGCACTTCTTGGCATGGTAGACTTGGTTTTGGTGTTATATCAGTCCTTTTGAAGAAACATCATTAGGGGATCCTTAAGGTGAATTATTATTTCCATTTCCTTGCATTTTGAGGCCATTACATCCCTATTTAGTAGTTTTTGTATTACTTGGATCAAATCTGAAAATTACTTATATGGACAACCATATATAATAAATAAATAAGCAAGGATTCTTGGAGGTATTTGTGCTTTTTCAAGTTATGTTCTTGGTATATTTTATTGTATTCATTGGCACATATGTTGTGAGTGTTCTTGCTATTATGAATCATCATAATTAGGAAAACATGCTTAAATATTTAAGTTACAATCAATGCATGCAAATTGTTTGACAAAACTCTTCAACGAGAACCTACAACAAATTCAAATCAACAAGATTAAACTTATAACAAAAGTAAGAAAAAGGTTTAAACAGGATGGATAAAGAGTGTGATTGACATCATCCATCACCCAAGAAAATAAATATATAACAACAACAAGGAAAGTGGCAATTTGGGGGTTTCATGCCAACTATTTGTCAAAAGGTCTCAATGAGTTAGGTTGTCAAAACATAACTGTTAGTAACATTTCTTGTCTGGGGCACAAGAGTATTCAATTCTGCAAGTCGCAGGAGAAGAGCCCGAGCGCAGCATGGGAGAATCCCTTTTCTGGTTACGAGTCAAGCAAGCGGGCGAAAGGTTGGTTGTCAGCAGCCGAGATTCACCAACAAAGAAAATCAACAGTCATCGGGTTTTTGGGGCTGTCAAGTTTCCCGGGATTTAGCACGAAGGTGGTGCCCATAGTTCAGGGAAAGTATGGGTCGTCCGATCAAATTGGGACAGGTGGCGGCCAGTCGGCGTATCGGGGATCGGTGTTTTGGGAAACATGGAGCCTCCCATTCATTACAGCTGAAATCGTCGATCAGGGAAACGACGAAATCACCTTTGGAGCCGAGCCCACGGTCTTAGCACCAGGTCACATCAAGCGAGCCTATAAATGGGGGTAGCCCCCTTTATAATAACGAATACTATCTGGGCTGTTCATCTGAAGGACACGCGACGCACATCCATGTCACGTCATCATTCAGGAGTTCGAAGGGTAAGCGTTCCTCATCATTTCACTTCTCGAAACCTTGAATCCCAAAACGACGAAAGCACCCAAAATTAGGCCCATGGTTGTGGCGCCCGGTCACAGAGGAGCAGGCCTAAAGGAGGGGCGCTAATGTTTATCATTTGACAATACGGGCCCTAAAGCGCCGAGAGTGATCTTAGTCGTTCATCCTAGAGGAACGCGTGGCGCGCGATTAGGTTCTCCGCCTTTTCTCCCATTGCGACTTCGAAGCATAAGGAACAGCTCTCTCACATCCCAGAAGCGTGAAGCATCGAAGACGTCTTGGACCCGGGCCCGCGGTATTTACGAATCAATTCAGAACCATCAGATCAGTGGGGGGATGCGTGGTGACCGCTAGGCCTTCCCGGCATTTCGCCCATCGTGATTCTGAAGAGAGAAGACCTGCTCATTCCTATCCACGAACCCCGAAATTCTGAAAGCACCTTTGAAGGTAGGCGTAGGGTCACGGCCCGTGGTCACTCGAGAAAGTAGAAAGGGTTGTACAAAAGGGAGGCCAAAAGCGCCGAATTGAGTTTCAGAGGGGGGACACTGTGTTCTCTAGACGTCGATTCGACGTGATCTAAATCTCGGTACCTGCTGGGAATGAATGAAGAAGAGAGAGGGTGGTTGAAGCCTCGCCTCACTCATTAATTGCAAAGTATGGATCTTCCGGCTGAAAGTCTACCCGAGAAGGTCCTCTGTACTGGTTCTTTTCACGGAAGCCACTCTGAGTCCTCGACTCACCAAGGAGGTCTTCACACGCTAGCTCGACTCTTAATGGCTCAGCTACTTCCCTTGCAAGAGCCATGCGCAATTAAGGTGGCGTCTGACAATGAATAGCCGTCCGAATTTGGCCGAGGGGACACCAAGTCTTGGATGCACGATCGGCTAGAGTCTGCATGTGCAGACTGTCAGAAGACATGTAGAAACAATGTTTTTTAATGCAGCGTCTTGTTTTTGTTGTTGTGGTTGTTTTCGAGTATATGTAGGCGTTTTTTCCATTTTTCTAAGGATTGATGGTTGAGCAAGGCTCCCGATTGTAAAGTTTTGATAAAGCGTTGGTCGCTCTGGTTAATGTACAAGGCATTGGAGATTTCTTACTTTATGGATGTCAGCCTCTTTTCCATCTCTTTGTTTACTGTGTTAGAAAAACTCAGAATTGGAGGATCCAGTCGAGTTGTAGTTGTTATAGGATGATGTAGGTTGGATCACTGTAACAGTTGCATTGTTTCTAATCGGTTCCTGTGATTTTCTTAGCGTTGAACGACTTCGAATTGGAGGATCCAGTCGATTCACTCTTCATCTCCTTGAAGCTCCGGACCAAGAGGATCTTGGCTTCTGAGTTTTTCATCCTCAAGCTTCCGAAGGCCTATCGTCCGAGGCAATCTTGTTCACCTTTCTCACAAGTCTTCCATCTACCACCTTTAATCCAATTACTGACAGAAGTTGGATCAAGACCTCCCTTTCTTTCTACATACCAGGCCCGGTTTCGTGAGTTAAAGCCATATTTTCTTGAGTCTTTACCCATCCGATCACCCCATTAAAACAAATCGTGACATAAAACTGATGGGCGTCGGGCTCTGCTCCTGCAAGAAATCCAGGAGTGACTTCCGATGCTAACATTTCTAGCGTCGTTGTCGGGGATGAAGTTGAAGATTTTTCCCTAGGCAGAACGACATTAAGCCTCTGATTCTGAAGGTGCATCAGACATCAGATCCCTTCAATATTGCTACTTTGCACCTGGTGACTCCAAGGTTTCCGCATCACTGTTTCAGCTGTGGCTACTGTTAGCACACCTGAAAGCTGACCCTAAGGAGCTTTCTCGAGAAGGTTTCAGCGGCTGCTTTCTCATCCTAAGAAGCTTCCTGGGGTAACAACAACGTTAGGATCTGGCCTTTGATGGTGAACAAGGACTAGACACATTCGAAGTTGCGCATCTTTCACCTGGATACTCCATGATTCAAGGATCGATTGGCGACTCCACTGGTTCGATATGGAGAAAATCCTTGCTCCCAGGTTTGCTCCTTTTAATTTTTCTGCTATTCCTGGTTTTCCTAATGTTGTCCCCTCTCTGAATGAATGGGGTGATTATTTGCCCATATTTCAAAAATGTGAAGAGGACAACCCTGCTCAGCACCTCAGTGAGTTTCATGAACTCATGCATCAGTGGGAGATACATCATGAGGATGTATTACTGAAAATGTTCATGTTCTCATTAGCAGGGGATGCTCGTAAATGGTATCATTCTTTACCCCCTACTAGCATCTCTTCACTCAGTGAATTCCATGCAGCCTTTACTGCCTATTGTCAGGAGCTTTATCCCTATGAGTTGATTTTTCATAGCTGTTGTGAGGGATACTACAACAAATGTATACAAGATAAAGCTATTTCTGACATAGGCTGTGAGGATGATCTTGACGACCTGGATCAGAAATCATTTCTTTCTCCTCCCCATTCTTCTGCATCAGAGGAGTGTTATGGAAGTGATGAAGATCCCAAGGAGGAAGAACACACCCCGAGTGAGGTGAGGGAACAGGTGAAGTATCTCTCTGCTCAATTAGAAAGGTTGAAATCTGAAGACTGTGCAGAGGATTTTCCAGTCTCCAAGGCAGATGTTCTAGGCGGCTCTTTCGAAGAGATTATTGAAGATTTTGTAAACGCATTAACATCTGCCCCCGATGAGCCTGTTGTCTCAGATCAAAACGGAAAAGAGGTAGTTATGGAAGAGGAGCATCAGAACCCCACATCACCTTTTGCTGATTAGAACGGCCAGCCTTTTTATGACAGCTATGAATCATGTTCTGAGTTGGAAACATAGGACTTCCAAGAGAAGAGCTTTCCCACAGGTCTTGTTTATGACGATTATGAATCTGACCCTAGGGAGAGCCAAGGAGAAGAACCAGAGGAGAAGTCTGCCTTTCGTCCAGAGCCAGTCAGCGAGCAGTCACTTCCTGAGATCAGTGAGCCTACGACAGTTTTCCACTCACCTGTGCTTGTCAATAATATTCAGCCACATGTGAACAACTGTGTAGCAGAGGAGGCTGCCTGTCGCCAATTTTCTAAAATTTGTCGCTCATTCTATGACCCTGTCAGCGAATACATGGAGTGGCATGTCCTTTATGCCTTGGAGCCACCCTATTTCATATCAACTTCAGCCTGTGAGGAGAAGTTGAAGAGTGTAGCCTCTCTGTTGTCACGGTTACACCATCTGTTGGTGATCATCGACAGAAGGAAAGAGCTTCCCTCTAGGAAGTTACTTGATTGGCTATGGTGGAAGTCTGCTTTCACCTAGCCCCATGTAAAGTGTTTTATTAATTTAGGATTGTATATAAATAATCTCCTTTGAGCATGTGTCTTTATTTTGTTTCTTTTATTTTTCGGCTTGTATTTTCAGCAGCGGGATGTTTTGAGCCTGACTCCATAGCCCAACAGCAAGGCACTAAAACTGCAAAATGAGTCCTTAGAGCATCCGAGGGATGACTCTATCCCCCATGGAGCCTAATGTTAGTAATATTTCTTGTCCGGGGAACAAGATTATTCAAGTCTACAAGTCGCAGGAGAAGCGTCCGAGCACAGCACGAGAGAATCCCTTTTCCGGTTACGAGTCAAGCAAGCGGGCGAAAGGTTGGTTGTCAGCAGCCGAGATTCACCAACAAAGAAAATCGACAATCATTGGGTTTTCGGGGCTGTCAAGTTTCCCGGGATATAGCACGAAGGTGGCGCCCATAGTTCAGGGCAAGTCTGGGGCGTCCGATCAAATTGGGACAAGTGGCGGCCAGTCGGCGTATCGGGGATCAGTGTTTTGGGAAACATGGAGCCTCCCATTCTTTACAGCTGAAATCGTTGATTGGCGAAATGACGAAAGCACCTTTGGAGCCGAGCCCACGGTCTTAGCACCAGGTCACATCAACCGAGCCTGTAAATGGGGGCAGCCCCCTTTATAATAACGAATATTATCTGTGTCGTTCATCTAAAGGACGCGTGACGCACATCCGTGTCACGTCGACATTCGGGAGTTTGAAGGGTAAGCGCTCCTCATCATTTCACTTCTCGAAACCTCGAATCCCGAAACGACGAAAGCGCCCAGAATTAGGCCCATGGTTGTGGCGCCCGATCATAGAGGAGCAGGCCTAAAGGAGGGGCGCTAATGTTTATCATTTGACAAGATGGGCCCCAAAGCGTCGAGAGTTATCTTAGCCGTTCATCCTGGAGGAACGCATGGCGCGTGATTAGGTTCTCCACCTTTTCACCCATCGTGACTTCGAAGCATAAGGAACAACTCTCTCACATCCCTGAAGCACAAAGCATCGAAGACGTCTCGGACCCGGGCCTGCAGTATTGCCAAATCAATTCAGAACCATCAGATCAGCGGGGGGATGTGTGGTGACCGCTAGGCCTTCCCGGCATTTCTCCCATCGCAATTCTGAAGAGAGAAGTCCCGCTCCTTCCTATCCACGAACCCCGAAACACCGAAAGCACCTTTGAAGGTAGGCGTAGGGTCACGGCTCGTGGTCACTCGAGAAAGTAGAAAGGGTTGTACAAAAGGGAGGCCAAAAGAGTCGAATTGAGTTTCAGAGGGGGGGCATTGTGTTCTCCAGACGTCGATTCGACGTGATCTAAATCTCGGTACCTGCTGGGAATGAGTGAAGAAGAGAGAGGGTGGTTGAAACCTTGCCTCACTCAATTGCAAAGTATGGATCTTCCGGCTGAAAGTCTACCCGAGAAGGTCCTCTGTACTGGTTCTTTTCACGGAAGCCACTCTGAGTCCTCGACTCGCCAAGGAGGTCTGCACATGCTAGCTCGGCTCTTAATGGCTCAGCTACTTCCCTTGCAGGAGCCATGCGCAGTTAAGGTGGCATCTGACAATGAATAGTCGTCCAAATTTGGCCGAGGGGACACCAAGTCTTAAATGCACCATCGGCCAGAATCTGCATGCGCAGACTTTCAGAAGACATGCAAACGCAATGTTTTTTAATGAAACATCTTTTTTTTTGCTGTTGTGGTTGTTTTCGAGTATATGTAGGCGTTTTTTCCATTTTTGTAAGGATCGATGGTTGAGCAAGGCTCCCGATTGTAAAGTTTTGGTGAAGCGTTGGTCGCTCTTGTTAATATACAAGGCATTGGAGATTTCTTACTTTATGGATGTCAGCCTCTTTTCCATCTCTTTGTTTACTGTGTTAGAACAACTCAGAATTGGAGGATCCAGTTGAGCTGTAGTTGTTATAGGATGATGTAGGTTATATCACTGTAACAGTTTCATTGTTTCTAATCAGTTCCTGTGATTTTCTTAGCACTGAACGACTTGGAATTGGAGGATCCAGTCGAGTCACTCTTTAGCTCCTTGAAGCTTCGGAACAAGAGGATCTTGGCTTCTAAGTTTTTCATCCTCAAGTTTCTGAAGGCCTGTCGCCTGAGGCAATCTTGTTCACCCTTCTCACAAGTCTTCCATCTACCACCTTTAATCCTCTTACTGGCGGAAGTTGGATCAATACCTCCCTTTCTTTCTACATACCAGGCCCGGTTTCCTGAGTTAAAGCCATATTTTCTTGAGTCTTTACCCATCCGATCACCCCATTAAAACAAATCGTGACATAAAACTGATGGGCGTCGGGCTCTGCTCCTGTGAGCAATCCAGGAGTGACTTCTGACGCTAACAATAACAAAAAGAAAACATTTATAACAAAAATCACTTAGAGGGTTATAGGGAGGTTGGAACCCATAAATGTGGCCCCATAAACATATTAGTGGACTACCTTGGAAATTGGGGTAGAAAGTGAATTGAATTTCTTGAGGATTTAGATCATATCATCAAAGTGTTTGAGGAAAGTTCTCAACCACATAGATCTGATTTTTATATCAGATTTGGTTGGGGATATTATAGTGTATGTGCTAGGGGAATCATACACCTTTCAAAAGATCATACAATCTCTTTCTCAGCCAAAATTGAGAATGAGACACATAAATTATGTGAACTCCTGGCCCTCAAGCTCACTCTTCACTTAGCTCGTGAAAAGGGCCTATGTCATTTGCACATATATGGAGATCCTTTGCTATTTATTCAATGGATGAAAGGGGAATTCAACTTACAAAACTACACTCTTCTTTATTTATTTCAAGAAATGCAAAACAAGGAAAATGATTTCATTTACATTTATTCCAACCATGTTTACAAGATCATGAATGAAGAGGCTAATCATCTCTCAAAAGTTGGACTAGACCTAGATCAAGGCTCTTGGAAAATATCTGAAATTTCCTAGGTTGTCCTCCAAGAATACTTTCATGATACTTGTATGAAATGATCAATATATATCCCACTTTATGTTTCCTTTCATACTACATATGGATAATGATAAATCTGACCAACCTTAGACTTGAAAGAAATATTTTTTTATCTTTTATTGCAAGTTTTATAATTATCAGCAAACTTGAGAATTTAGTCATCCTCTTTTTGTAATTGGTCCATAGATTCACCTTCTTAGATAATATCAGAGAGATTTCCTTTCTAGGATTTTAGAAAGTAAAAATTCCATTTTTGGGGGTTTCAAAAAGATATTTTTTAAGTTTTTATTACAAGTTTTGTAATTAACAACAGACACAAGAATCTAGTCATCATCTTTTTGTAACCAAATGATAGTTTCACCTTCTTAGGGAGTACTTGGGGACTGATTTTTTTGGATTTAGACAGTAAGAATGCCATTTTATGGGATTTTAGTCGTTTTTTGAGATTTCATCCAGCAAGAATGCCAAGGACATTTTTGGATGTAATTTATTTTATCAATAATAAATTTACAAGATTGTTTAAGGGTAATTAACGATAATTAAGGGTTAAGTAAGGATTAATTATGGGTGATAAAGGGTTAATTAAGGGTTAATTAAAGGTAAGTATGGTTAATTAGGGGTTATTTTAGAGTTAATTAATGGTTAATTCAAGGTACTCATGGGTAATTAGTGGTAATAGGATTAATTGAGGAAATTAAGGGTAATTAGGGGTTCTTTTAGTAATTAGGGTTAATTAGTTATTAATTATTACTTAATTTTCGATATTTAGGGTTAATTTAGGGGTAATTAGGGATAATTCCTATTGATTATGGGTATTAGGGTAATCAAGGGTTAATTAAAGGTAATTAGGGGTTAAAAACGGGTCAAACATGAGTTAATTAGGTATTAACTAATGGTTATTTTAGGGTATTTAGGGATACTTTCTGCTAATTAGTGTTAAGTATGGTTAATTAGGGGTTAATTAAGGGTTAATTAGGGGTAATATGGTGTTAATTAGGGATGATTAAAGGAAATTAGGGGTAATTAAGGATTACATATGTGATAAGAAGAAGAAGACGGTCGGATTTGTTTGGCACCAATTTCTAAGTCCATGGTGGTATTTCATTTTGGAATCAAAATTCAATGAGGCTTCATATGAATTTTCATACAAATCAAGTAAGTAGGTTATACAATTGTGGCCAACATGCAAACTAAATTGGAGATATACACCCTTATCCAACATTTTCAACCCACTCTTATAAAGAAACTTCAATTCAAACTTAATAATGTTCTTTGCCATATGAAATATAATAAAATTTATTAAGTATACAACCATTAGAGGACAAAAAACAACAAATCCACACAATTGGGGCCAACATACAATATATGAATCAAATTCTAGCATTCAATAATAGTTCAAAATGTTATTACATATCTAGATCATATTGATATTGAACTTTATCCAATTCAATCTCTAACTCTTCTAGATAAAAATGTGTATCCAACCCTTTAAAATCATTGAAAGGAATGTCTATAACCACATTTGGCATGTCTAGCACTAAGTGATTATCAATACAATCATCATGATCAACATGACGCATATGATGTGAACCAATTAGTGGATTGTCAAATTTATGGACATTTTTCATTTGACACTTGTTCTTTATCTCATTCATCTTCTTCATCTTCTTAATGATAATATTTTTTTATTACATACTTTATATCCCTTCCTCTTGGATCATATCTAATAATTAATTACCATCTTTCTCTACCTAGCACCCGTGATCAAAATAACTACTCACTTGACTTGGAAGGACATAGGGATTTGTACTTAGATCATTCCTAGTAGTATTAATCATGGTAAATCCATTATCATGATCAATAAAAATCCTTTCATCATCTTGTAGAAACAATCTATACCAATTTACCTTAAAGAGAACCACTTTTAAGGATTTCATGTCTCTATATAATATATCTTTCAAATATCCATAGTATCTCAACCAATTTACCTTAAAGAGAACCACTTTTAAGGATTGCATGTCTCTATATAATATATCTTTCAAATATCCATAGTATCTCAAATCATATGTGATTGGATATTTTTCACCCCTATGGGAAAGACTAGTAAATTGGAAAACTATAGTTATCCTACTACCATATTTTTTCTTCTTATCATCCAACTATTTGGTGTAATATTTTTTTTCATTACACCATATAGCTTTGTGATGTTTCACTTACATTCTGGACATGTGATAAATGCATTATCAATTCAAAAATATATAAAATATTTAATTTGAGGGACAAAAAAATACATAAATGGAAATAAATACTAAAAATCAATTAGAAATGCTTAAATTTCTATATTTTACACAAAATGTTACATCAATTTCCTTCTACATCATATTTGTATCATTATTAACATAATTTATTCTAATAAACACCACCACCCCATTCCATGATAATCCATGGTTAACTCCATTACATTTTTTTGTTAATAAATTAATCAAGTCGATATTATTTTCCATGTATAAATTTAGTGCATCCCACTCTTGACTAACTAGATGAAGAAATGAAAAATTATATATGTACTAATCAAGATTAATAATATCTTTATATGAATATAGAAATTACAATAAAATATATTATCTTTAATTTTACTCCATCTACCTTTTTTTTCCAGTAGAAAATTATCTCATTATATTAGTGAAAATATAATATTTAACATCTTCAATACCCCACATGAGACCATAGCATAAACTAGTCTAGAAACCATGCTAAAAAAAATAACTACACACATCCCATCACATAGGTTGTAATAAGAAATACATAAAACCACCGCGTGCCCCTAAAGGACCTCAAAGTGTAAACCAAAACACCGCACGCTCCCAGTTGGACCTCAAAGGTTTGGTCCAAAACCTCTTCGATCCAAGAAAGGAGAGGTCAAGAGGATCAAATAACTGGAGTTAAGGAACCACCCGCAATGCAACTCTGAGTCTCCTCGGCCTCTAAACAGTAGTTGTTGAAGGGAAATGTCACCACCAGCCAGTAGGTCCTCCTCGCGCCCATATCTTGATGCCCATCCGAATACCAGCTCTGTCGTCGCTGGAATCCTCCACCTCCAGTGCTGTCGAGACCCCTAGTTAACGAAAAAAATGCAGGCAGGGGAATTAGGCCCAAAAAATAGCCCGCCTCGACCCCTAGGCGCCGCCACCAGGTGTCTGCAGCCACTGCAGATCCGCTAGCTCAAAACCTCCACCGCCGCCAACCCATGCAAATCCTCGCATAAACTCTCACAACCCTCGCCCACTCGCTCTGGAATGGTCATTTCCCACGCAAGCCAAGGAGTCTAGGGTTGCGGCTAGTGAGACCTAGCTGCAGAGCCCATAGGGAAAACCCTAAGTCGACTATCAAACTTGTCGGTTCGCTGCTCCGCTCTCCCCATCTCCATCGGTGTTTTCACTCTATCTACCTTTCTCCAACAACACCTCCCCTTCAAATTTGTTGGAGAAATTGACATCCCAATGGAAAGAAATATTAATATCAGATGCTACTTGGAATATATTATCACTAATATACACCATGGATTGATATATCATATATCCTTCAACCATTGATCCATATGGACATGATATTTATCTAAGAAAATTGTTTAATACCTTCAACTGTCTCTCCACCAACCACATTGACCTTGTGTGTATGGATCCACATATTTCAATCTCATTAACTAGGTGTATGAGGTAACATTCTCGTGCATTGAAAAACATTATAGGTGGATAGTTTTTCATTACACACATTAGAGATGGAATTTATCCCTTTCAATGCTTGATATCTTCTTTATGGAATTCTTTATATGAAAAACACCTACAAGTGCAAGGAAATTTCATGTATCAATATAATATTATATAATGAAAGTAAATCAAATTTCAATAAATTTTGCAAGCAATAATTTAATTATAAAATTTTACTTATTTTAATTGTCAATATCATATATAACTTTATTTATGTTATTGTCAAATATGTTTGGGATAGTTAGAGGTATAACATACTACAACAATGAAGGAAACATCAATGCTTAAGTTCGATTAGAAACACACTTCTATTGCTAACAAATAATCCATGTATCATAAGATGATATATATTAGAAAATGTGGAACCTTAATAAAAGCATGCCAATGTTGAATTTTTTCCTCACCAAAATCACCTTTCTTCATTGATATATTATTTATGTTTGAAATAAAACTAGTGGGAAATTTAATGTTCTATATAACATCTTTTACACATCACTTATAGCTCTGTTAATGACCATATATTCTTGGTCGATTATCCATGACTATAAGACTGAGTCAAATTTTGCATTATGTCGGCTTCCTCAATATGAACAATAGTTTAAGAAATTTTCTCTTTTTTGTTCCTTCCATTTAAATTTTTCTATAATCATTCTATGACATTATTTCCTATATGCATTGGGTCAAATTAATGAGCTACTTTTATGTGCTCATGGTATGAAAAATAACTTAATTGGATGGAATTACATTTCATACCTTATAGAATCCTATCATATCGACTTTTGGGAAACATAAGTAAAAACATATTTTTTTATTATAGTGATTAGAAATAAATATTAAAAAAACTAGAATAAATTATAAATATGGATGTAATTGTTCAACAAATTTCTTACCATGAATGTTCTCAAATACCATTTTCCATAGTTGAGGTGTCTTTCATGGTTTTTTTCCAACTTATTTTTACCCATTAAATATTTTTTTTTAATGGCATAACACCTATGCTTCATAGAGAGGAAATGCATGTATTTTTTTTACACCTCCTTTCCCAAACTTCTTGAATGTAAATATAATGTTATGGGACCACATAATGTACATGCATATTTACTCTTTGCTTGAATACTCACAAGATATATAATAATGTTAAGAGAATACCAAAAACATTTAAAAAACATAAATCAATAGAGGATATATAAAGTTAAATTACACTTTACTCCCCTTGCATTGGATCTTTTTAGAGTCAATGGTTTCTAGGTTAAACTAGTCCTTCACTCCATATTTTCCCCATTAATGAACTGGTGCTTCCATACTTTGACTAAAGTCTACTTAAATCCTTATCTTGTGCTTTTGTAATCAATTTCTCATATCCTTTTTCTTCTTTATTTCCTTGATCCTTCTCAATTCTAACTGTGGTTGAATTCTCTTTTTTTTTTTTAACCTGGGTCAGCTAATCATTTTCAGTGTATTTTATGGTTTACTTCTAATATAGTCTTTTAGGATTTCATAGTGTGTTAGTTTATTAATATAGCTTTCCAGATTCACTATGTTTAGAAACATTTTGTCGACATTTCATACTTGTGATACATATACCATCATGAGGACATAAGGAGTAGAGTGTTTCAAATCAGCAAGAAAGGAGATGTAGATACATGAATCACTAAGAAACCCAATAATTAATCATGTTAATGTAACTCTAGATATAGAAAAAACCTAAACTACCACATCTCAGTGAGATGAAAAGAGAAATAAAAACTTAGAAAAAAGACAAAGAGTTAAGAGAGAAACAAAATAGAAAAAATAATAATAACAATAAAACAAAAGGAGCATAAGAATAGGTAAAACAAAGGGAAAAGAAAAAAGAAAACATGCAAAATTTTTATTATAAAACAAACAAAGGAAACCATAAAAGAGGCAAGAATATAATTTCACAAAACATAAAAATGTTAAAATAATAGGAAAAACCCTAAAAATAAAATCTTACAAACAAAACATATATAATATAAGAAAACAAATAAAAATTATTTAATGCACTCATTTTAGTGCGAAGGAAACATAAAAGATAAAATTAAAGAAAAACAAAAAGCTAGGAATAACAATAATAAACCAAACCACCAACATGACAAGAGTGGAGGAAGACAAAAACAAAAAAGGAAAGGAAACTCCAAAAAGGAAACATAAATAAGGGAAATTAATGAAAACAACAAGAACCAGAAGAATTATATAGGAGTTAATTATGAAAAATGAAAATCCAAGCTCTGCTTATATTAAGGTTGTCATCCATATTAAGACACTTGTTTTTGTTGAACTTGTGATTATACTAATATGGGTAGGTGAATCAGTATAATATACTTTTTACATTAATTGAGTCTTCATAAATCATCATTAACTTTAAAACAATAAATTCATGTAAACTCAAATCACAATACACATAGTTTAACTTGAAAACCTTTGTTGGAGAAAACCACAAAAAGTTATCTTTATAAATGTCTATAGGCACCAACCTATTGTTACAAATATTGTAGGAACCAACCTACTAGAGACGCCAATCTCCTTAGTTGAGCACCAACTCAACAAGATATTATGTAGGCACCAATATACTATAGACGCTAATCTCCTCAACTGAGCACCAACTCAACAAGATATTGTATAGGCACCAACCTACTGGAGACACCAATATACTCAATTGAGCACTAAATCAGTAAGACGTATGTAGGAACCAACTAAGATATTCATACAAAAAGTACTTCTGAATTCACCTACATGTTTCATGATTCATGTATTTCATAGCATAATCATACCCTTAACTTTCATGCTCCAGTTCCTCTCTTTTTCTTCATACCTCAGACATAGATTCAAACCCTAGCCAGATTTAGACTTCATCCCCTAGTGAACATTGTAGCATAATTTCCATAATATAATCCTAGACTACAGCATCACAACCTCAAAACAATGCATTTTGTAACATCATAGACCTTATTCCTTCATAGTGCACCCTCAAAACTCTAAGAAAACTCCTCTTACACCTTTAGACCCCAAGAATACTCTCTAGCTTATCTTGTGCATATCAGATCTCTTTTGTGCACCTCATACTTGATATTATTTCTTGGATTATCTTAAAATGTGCACATGTATCATGTATGTACATTTTTTATGTTCTCACATTTAAGGTTGCCCTATAAATACTGGTAGGGTCGACCTGGACTTTCTGGATGGGTTGTTTGACATAAAAATGCATATCTCCTCATTCCTAATGATTTAGAGGGAGATCCATATACCATTGAAAATGTATCAAAATAATACTTACAACCATATAAACTATGATCCCATTTGAGCTAGGTATTTAGAGTAAAAAATCCTTCAAATATGGGGTATCCAAACTAAGCATCATAAATCCAAAATAAATATTTCCAACTATCTCCATCTTGCAATATTTATCTTGTATATATGTAGTCTCCCTCTGTATTTGACATCAATGAAATAAATGTTTCCAACAATATCCCCCTTTGTCATTTATGGAAAGACTTAGTCAATTTTGATACTCCCCCTATCTGCAAATTTCCTCGTGTTTGCAATTCTTCCTCTATTTCCAACTTCTCCCCCTTTGACATCAATGGAAAATGGTTGATCCCCCTGAGCTTATGCTTCCCTTTACTAACAATATGAGAGAGATATCACTCCCATACAACATTTTTTTCTTTGACTTCATCAAGAATGTATACATTTCTTGGTGTTCTATTTTCATTTTCCACTAATATTCCTAAACATTATTTCCTTATCTCACATACTTTAGAATGAAATGTGAGGTTGTAACCTTGATCACATATATGGATGACACCTAGAATATTATGTTTTAACCCTTTAACATACAATAAATTGTGTGTTTTAGTATGTCCATCATCAATACTAACGATACCTTCTCCAACTATCTTTACAGAAGCCTTATCCCCAAAGGTAACACTACCTTATTTTTCTTCCCCTATCATATGTTTAGAACATCCACTATCAATGTACCATTGGCTTACTTTGTCTCAAGCATACATTACAAGTCCACATTTTTCCTTCTTTGATTATCTTGCTTCTTTTTCCAAACCTTTGTATATTCTTCTCTATACTTGATAAAAACTTATTCTTCCATGTTTTGTTTAGGAGGCACTATTATGTTACATATAAAATCACATGATATGTTCATGTAATTATTTCACTTATAACATTCAATATTTTAATAAAGTAGGAGAGAAAATTAATAGTAGTTTCTATCAACAAACCCATGGGAACTTCTGATTTTGTTTCTCATATAATCATTCTTTGAGGTCTTATAAGAACGTCTATTTCTATCTCTCACGTGATCACTTCTTTCATAAGCTCTACAATCTATTTCTTTATGACCAAAATTATTGCAAGAAAAACAATAGCCAAGAAAGAGATTTTGGTACTGAGTTGTGAAAGGTCTTGGTGGAACAACTCTTCAGAACTCATTCTTGTGAGAAGAATTAGATTTATGTTTGTCATCATTTCCTTTCCTGTTGTTTCTTTTGTTGATGATGGATCCTTTGAGAATATTGGCATAGCTTTTAGGATTTTCTTCATTTTCCTTGTCTGGTGGCTTTGTGACCTTAGTGTTTGCATCTCCCTTGGGGGTCCTTTTTTTCCTTCATAGCCAAGACCTATCTTGATGAATGGTGACCTTTGGAAACTAAAAATATTATCTAATATTTAAGTACTCTTTCCAAACTTCAATATTCTATTCAACTAATCAGTTGTTTTCTCTAGTTCCTTTCTTAAGGAAACCATTTCAGCTTCTAGCTTCTCGCAATTTTCTTCCTTTTATTTTAGCTATCTTCTCACCACTTCTTATATACTTTTTTCCTTTTCTAGTTGAGTATTTAAGATGATAACTCCCTTCTCTATTTCTTCAATATAGTGATCCTCCTTTTCATGTTTTTGCAATTTCTCCTTCTTCTTTATATTCTTTCCCATGAGTCTGTTTATTTCTTCTAAGGCACTAATGAGTTCTGCTTCAATATTCACTTCCTTTGAATCTGGACTTTCTTTCTGATTATATTCATTTTATTCATCAATATTTTTTTTCCATGGTTATGGAGAGATGTTCTTATACATCATCATCGTCTTCCCTTTCTTTTTATTTGTTAGGTCCTCCTTTTATATTTCTCACAAATTGTTCTTCTTTTGTCTCTGATTCATAGCCAGAACAATCACCAAATGTCTCTTCATAAATGATTTGTAGCTTGTCCCAAATATGTTTAGTTGATTCACATTGCATTACCTTGACAAACTCAGAATATGATAGGCCACTCAAGATGACATTTATTGTTTTTACATTGTTTTCACTTAACTGCTTCCTAGCTTCATATGTATAACTTGTTGTGACTAATTCCCAGATACCAAACCCAAGGGCCATCAAATATGTCTTCATTATTGTAATACATAATGCATAGTTTTTTCCATTGAACAGAGGATCTTTGTTTGTAGGGAGACCTTCCTTACAATCCATATATGATCAAGATATACCTTCCAGTGGTTAAACTGTTTCTAAAGTAACCTACTCTAATACCAATTGTTGAAAAGTTTATGCTTATACTAAGAGGGGGGGTGAATTAGTATAAGATACTTTTTACTTTAATTGAGCATTCATCAATAATTCATTAAATTTAAAATATTAAATGCATGTAAAATCAAATCATAGTAGCGACGAACTTTTTAATCACTTCCTAATTAACTTAGTAAGAAACTGAAGAGTTGTGCATTTAATTATCAATATGAGATCGTATAAAACTTACAAAATGTCGTGCACCATATATGCAAGTATGATGTTGTAATTTCCAATGGGTTGTATTACTTCTAAATGAATGTCACAAGGAAAGACATAAATTTTATTTATAGGGTCGCCAAATTAAACCACACCAGCTCTTGCAATCAAATCCACACTTGAAGGAATGGAAACACACTTTTGCAGGAAAGTAAATTTCACACTTGCAGGAAAGTGAATATCACACTTGTAGGAAAGTAAATATCACACCTTACAGGAAATTAAATCACACAGGAATCAAAGGTGACTTGTTAAGGTATTAAAATGATCTTGATTAATGTGACAGATATATGATGGCTCATGTACTAAGATGTAACAAATGTCAAACTGTATAAATCAAACTGCATTGTATCATGAATAGATGTTGTGAGAAAAGGAAATAAACTAACTTGAATTGTAAACAAAAAAGATAAATGCTATAATGTGAGTGTAGAGTTGCAGCAACAAGAGTTGCAACAATGAGAGTTGCAACACATGAAATATTAGAGTTACAACAAATTATTGAATAGAGGAATTGTTGGAAATAAAATATATAAGAGAAGCTACAACTACACATTCATTATTCATAAAACAAGGTTATGCAGTGTCAGTATGGAGTGGCAGCAATAGGAGTTGCAACAATGGGAAAACACCAGAGTTACAACAAAGTGTTAAAAGAGGAATTGCTGGAAATAAATGAAATATATAAAAGATGCTATAGCTACTTCTATAAAATACAAAAAATACAAACAATATTGAGCTAAGGAGGGCCAGGACCTACCTCCTTAGACGAGGTAGTGATTCAATAACACAGTAAGGCACTAAATGCTCAACACACCATCACTTGGACAAGAATAAAACAAAGCTTATATTGCAGAAAATTAACAGATCAGTACAATATAGTTCACTAACTTTCTTCTTCCTCTTCTATGTTCTCCCCGGCTCATAGAGAAAAGGGGTATTTATACATAATAGTTTCTTCCTAAATTAATCAATGGAATTGATGGAAATCCATGAGAATCAGTGTTTTCCATCTCGTTACATCATTTTCTCCAAAAGATATCAAAGATCAAGAACATGTTGGCTTAATCATCTGTATGGAAAGTGAAATCTAAGTCATTCCCTTTTTCATTTTCCTGTGTGAAGGAGTTGGTTGTTTGACTACCTAGTCGATCCCTAGATGACAGCCTGTGTGATTTGTTTTTGTGTTGTTACAACATGGTGGAGTTACAACACCCATTCTCAAAGTTGTAGAAGTGGTCCTATAGTGAGAGTCATATCAACAATGAGGAAATCATTGCAACATAGTGAAAGTTGAAGCACAAAGAGTTTCAACAACAGAGAGTTGTATAAATGGAGAGTCATGGCATGGAGAGTTGCAACAATAGAGAGTTGCAGCAACGGTCCTGTAGTGAGAGTCACAACAATGGTGAGGTAAGATTCAAAACTTAATGAGATTCACATAACGGAGAGTTGTATCAATGGTGTCAGCAACCCAGAGTTGCAACAAATATGCTCGAGCATAGAGTTGAAGCAGCTCATACTCAGAAGTTACAACTCTTATGTTGGGAAGGTACCTATGCAATCGTGTTCTTGTATACCACTATTAGCATAAAAAGTTGATAATCTCTTGAAAATGCATAAGAATAAGTATTGAAATGGCATGTTAGGAGGATAATTATACCTTGACCAAAACTACATCATTGTGAAAGAAAAGGGTAATAAGATGAAATGGAAACAAGAAAAGGGTGTACAAAAATTATTGGATCAATTCTACAAATATGTTAATTTGAGCACCCGGCATCTACCCCAAACCGAATTTGTTTCATGTCCCCATGTAACCAAACAATCATTTTGAATATGAGAGGGTGAGACTCCCTTGGAGGTTGTCGATGCAATAATCAATTTTCCTTGCCTCATGAGTAGTAGCTTCTTCCTCATCTTGGTAGTTTTCCAGAATTGCAGCAAGGCCTTCTCCTAAAGTTCCCCCTTCTGGTTCTTATGTAATGGTAGGGTCCTTCTCTTGTGTTTCCATGGTATCTTTATCTTGTGCCTCCCATGCTAGTTATAGTGTACCAACAGAGTGGCTTTCCCTTGTTGGTTCTTGTATGACAACAAGGAGATTTTCAATTGTTGGTTCTTGTGGGACAACAGGGTGACTTTGCTCCACTAGCTCGTGTGTAAAAATAGGGTTAATCCCCTCTAATGGTTCTACAACAATGGATCATGTTGCATGGGCATGGTAGTCTAACCTATCCAAATTCATTTCCTTTATGAGTTCATATCCAAACAACTTGAGAGAGGTTTAAATCTTCATGTTCTTCTTCTCAAGTGTTCTATTCTTCCTTAAAAGTGATATATACAAAGGAACAAGAAAATGGGTACTTATTGTTTTAGATTTTATGATCTTAGCTAGCTCTGGAGCAGTAGTGGCCTTTTTTTCTTCTGAATTTGCAGCTTCTTCGTCGTCCAAGTAGACCTCCAGAATTGCAACAAGTCCCTCTCAAAGGGTTTCCCTTTTTGGTTCTTGTGTAACAACAAGGTTTTATGTCCCCATATCCTCATCAGGAATGAGCCCGAAATATTTTTTACCATCCCTCATCATATCCATAGGGTGGCATTCCTCTACTAGTTTTGGTGTGATAATAGTGTCCTTCTCTTGTGTTGCAATTGTTTGTTTTTCATGTTCCTCCCCTGGTGGTTCTTGTGTAATAGTAGAGGTTTTCCTTTTCCGAGTTGCAACACTGTATTTTTCCCTCTTCTTCCTTTGAGTAGGCACATGTGTTGGAATTTTCGTCATCCTCCTCAATATTATTGTTTAAGAGATTCTCCTTGTTACCTCTATGTCGATCTCATGGATTCCTTCATATTTTTGGGGAGTTACAGCAAAACCCTCAAGGGTTTCTTCTTCAATGACTATAGTACTAGGAGTTGCAACAGTATCGGTCTCTAGATATATAGTAGGTACGACCTCCAAAGCTACAACAACCACGACCTATAGAGTTTCAACAACCATAGACTATGTAGTTGCAACATCATTATCTCGTGGTGGATTTATAGAAACTATGGCTCCTCTAGGCATGGTTACAACTACTATTGGTGTTTTCACGACCTCACTCCATGTCCTTCCCCCCTTGTGTATTGTGTGCTCAACCAGAATTTTTATGAGCCCATGATATGAAAGGGATTCCCTAGGGAAAAAATGTTTATATGTGTGTATATCCATGGTATTCAACATCCTCCAAAGGAAAAGTAGCATATTAACTAGCCAGTCATGTCTCAGGTGGTCTAGTAATCAAATATGTTGTAGATATACGACCATGTAGCAACCTTAACAAGTGATGTACTGCTACAACACCATAGAAATGTCTTTCCATGGACTCAGTAGTGAGGTTCTATCGAATCTTGTTCCCTTATTGACCATGGATTCTCCCATCTTGGGGAACTTCTATAGGATATCAGGCTTTGGCCTTCATTGACAATACTAGAATTCCCTTGTCTAAGGAAGCCTGTTTACTTCGATTATCACCTCCTCTATTAATCATACTACCATTATTTCCACTTTGGTCCTGATTTCTTTGAAATTAATGGGAAAATTGAGTGCCACGTTGTTTTCATACCCTCATATCTTGTTAAAGTACTCCATATAGCCTCCTTGATGAGAAATATCTCCAATATTCTCATATGTCTCCAACAATAGCATCTCTATGGGTTCCCTGCAGTTCAGTGAGCCCCCCATTGTTCCTACTTAGAGCTCAAGAAAATTGTGACTGCAAAATGGAATGAACGGTCTGGAGGGTAGAGATTTAAAAATATGGAGGGGAATTATGTTGTGATGGTGTAATTATTTCATAGGTTGGGCGATTATGAGTGTGTGACGGGGCAGGGATCGATGCAATCAGGTTGTGAAAATTCCAATTGCTTCATATTCATTACATAGTTTAGGTGATGTACCTTTTGACTTACCATACATGGTTTTGATGGATTATACCTTTGTTTCACTGGCGTGTTGGCCCTATGGGACTGCTAGGATCCTGATCGACATCGAGAGTTATAGAATTAGTCCATATTTTTGGCAGCAGAGCTCCTTAGTTGCAACATTTTTCAGAGTTGTAGTAAGGTGTAGAGTTGCAATAATGTGCAAAGTTGCAACAATGTGCAGAGTTTCAACAATGTTTGGAGTTGTAGCAATGTACAGAGTCACAACAACAATTCTTGGACCAGAAATGTTCCAGAGTTGCAGCAATATACAAAGTTGCAACAATTTTCCATAGTTGAAGCAATAGTGTTGGCTAGGATTGAAAATCAATATGGTTCCATAGAATGAATCATTTTTACCTGAATTATTTGTTGGTACTTCAGCAGTGGAGTTGCAACATCGAAATTCATAGTTGCAACAACAACATTCTAGAGTTGCAGTTGTTGAAATAATGTAACTGCAAAGAGTATTCTTATTATTATTGATATTTTATTTATAGGATAAATCCCCATTGTGGATTGATCATGTCGGATATTGTAATAGGACCAAATCCCCTTTTGTGGATTGGTCAACGAACAATTGTAATAGGCAGAATAAGAAGTTAGCCCCAGTAGTTATTATTGAGACACAGAAATATAATAAAGGTGGGTTTACCCACCCAGAGTGAGAAGTTGGCCCTGCCAATGAAGACCCTTCACACGTGCCAGACTTGTATATATAGAGAGGCTAGCACCTCACTTTTACACACAACACACTTGCTCATTCTTAAGAGGCAAGTTGTGACTTACCAGTTGGAGAGAGGGAGAAGAGTGGCACATATTTTGGAGAGGACTATCTATATTGGTTTGAGTTATCTCTTGACATTGTATTGGCAATTTATGATAAGGAATTTTTTGTTGGGTTTTCTTCCCCTAGAGGGTTTCCTAGGATAAATGTTGTGTCTCTTGTGAATGTGTATTTCTCAGTGATCTTGTTCTTATGTTGCTCTTATCTATTGAAATGCAAAAAACTATAATAATGGAATAAACATTAACATGGTATCAGAGCCAAGCTGAAGGAAGCATATTTCGCAAGAGGAAAAACGTCACTGTTGCAGTACCTGCAAATTAGGGTTTTTCAAAAGTGAATCTTTTCAGCCCTAAAACTATCTAGAAAGTTGTGCCCTCCCCTAAGGATCAATTTGGCATCATCAGCGCACCTTTTTAGTGGTTGGATCTCCGGAAAAGTGAAACCCTAGTTTCACAAAGTACCAGAAAACTAGAAAACCAAAGTACCAGAAGTACCAGAGTACTAGAAGTACCAGAAAACCAGAAGCACCAGTCCAGAAATCTGCAGATCAAGTTTGAGGGGGTAAAAGTTATATTTTCGAAATTTTGAGTACACCAGCATACTCGCCTCAGCTCATCGCATCTATTCCCTAGATCAGAATTTCAAAATTTGAAGTTTGGAAAATTAGGGTTTCCTCATAAAACCCTAAGTTGCAGTTGCAGTACCAGTTGCAGTGGCAACCGTACTACCAGTTGCAGTCACCCTTGAAGTTTTTAAAGATTTGGTAATGATTACCACTGCTACCAGATGGAGCCACTACCTGCAAATGTTATCAGAGGTATGTACTTACATATGTTTAATGGTTAAACCCTAAAGAGTATTTGCAGGAGAAGGGATCTCTTGCCATAGATCCAGAAGGATCTCAAGATCCAAAACATTTAGAGGAATGATGCAACCTAGGTGTGATTATTTTGATATACATCTATTTGTCATAACATTATCTTGATCAGTGTTGCATGTTGAAGATATGATCAAATTATTAGAAGGATTAAAAGTTGATCATAGAGCTTATCCTCTAACCTAACCTTCTGTCAAGATAATGTATTGTCTTATTACAACAGACAAGTTGAAGAAAGCACTCGTCACTTGAGTGAAGGAGACCTGGAAGAAAAGAAAGTACTCATTCTTGAGGACAAGGCTCCAGGTTTGATTAACCAAGATTAATAATATTCAAAGGTACACATGATAAACTGATGACTATAATTGAGATAGCAGTCGTCGTAAAGTATTATTCCTAATAGCATGTGAGCATATAGAGGTATATGCTTTGTCTGATACAACTAACACCTCCTCTAGGAGAAACCATGTGTGTTAGTTCCAGGTTGCCATGGAAGAATGCTTGGTCACAACACTATGAGAGTGTTGACCTCATTTCGTATTGTATTCCTTACCTTTAATCTTTTCTTCAGATAAATTATAAGTGATAGCTCTAAAGGAGCTACTAGGATGATTGTTTGTGCTATTGATTTATATTATCAGATGGATATTACTCTTGCTTGTTGTTTTGCTGACCTTGCTCCAGGTCACCTGTAATAACCCTGAGGAAGCTATGGTGAAGGTTGCAGAAGGCAACGTGATAAAGAAGAAACCATAGATGAAGCAATCATCATTGGAAGAGAAGAAGGTGACTTTCATGAGCTAAAGGGTCACTCAGAAGCTGCCATGACCCATGCCATTGAAGAATCTTGGCATAGAATATTAGCTCACATCAACTACAAGGCACTACCATACATATGCAAAGTGGTCACAGGTTTACCAGAACTCATAAGGGACCATGAAGGCGTATTCAATGGATGTGCACAAGAGAATAACATCAAGAACCTGTTTCCGAAGAGGGACAGTAAGACAGAAGGAGTCCCAGAACTCATCCTTTCATATGTGTGTGGCCCAATGCCATCATCCTCCATTAATGGGTATGTATACTATGTATCATTCATTAATGATTATTCTCGTAAAATACCTGGATATATTTGAAGTGTTCAGCAAGATCAAGGGATTCAAAGCCTTGATAAGAGAACCCATCTGCAAGGAATATTAAGATACTCAGGTCAGATAATGGAGGAGAATATACCTCAGAAGAGTTCGTGAACTTCTACAAATATGTTGGGATCAAGATCACCAACAAAACGGTGTAGATGAACGGAAGAACAGAACCATTATAGAAGTTGTAAAGACCATGATTCACGATCAAGATCTTCCTATGTGCTTATGGGAAGAAGCAGCAATGGCAACTGTTTATGTGCAGAACCGATTATCCCATAGCGCACTTGGGTTCAAGACCCCGGAAGAGATGTTCATCGGAAAGAAGCCAGAGGTAAGCCATCTCAAAATATTTGGTTGTCCAGTGTTTATTCATATACCAAAAGAGAAAAGAAACAAGCTAGAACCCTTTGGAAAGAAGGGAATATTTGGGGGATACTGTGAGGTCTCCAAGGCCTTCAGAATCTACATACCTGGTCACTGCCACATTGAAATCAGCAGGGACGTGACCTTTGATGAAGAAGAAGCACTTAAGAAATCAAGAAGATGCCAGCTTGAAGAAGAATATGAAGAGGAACCTGTAAATCCCAGGATTTCAGAATCTGTGAGGGAAGTTCCCAGAGTGTAGAACCTATAAGGGAAGTCGTAACTTCCCCTGATGAGGAGACTCCTGAAGACCACGATATATCAGAAGTTCAAGAACCTCCTCAAATGATATTCTCCCATAAAAGAAAGCATGCTTGGGCAAGAGATCTTATTCAAGATGGAGAAAAGTATGGTGTTCCAGAAGGAACCAAGAGACAGGTGAAAAAACCAAAGCCATTCTCCCTTTACACGGCTTTGATGTGTGATCTACCAGATGAGGAGCCTACCTGCTTTGAAGAAGCCATTCAAAAGAAGGAATGGGCAGATGCCATGATAGAGGAATACCAATCCATAATGAAGAATGAAGTATGGGAAATAGTTCCCAGATAGAAGAATAAAGATGGGGTATCCTATAGATGGCTCTTCAAAATAAAACATGCTGCTAATGGAAGTATTGAGAAGTATAAAGCAAGATTTGTTTCTCGTGGCTTTTCCCAAAAGGAATGCATTGACTATGAAGAGACATTCTCTCATGTGGCCAGATACACTTTGATCAGGACCATCATAGCTCTTGTAGCTAAGATGAAGTGGAAGCTGCACCAGATGGACGTGAAGACAAATTTCCTAAACAGTGTCATTGAAGAGGAAGTGTATATAGAGAAACCTCAAGGATTTGAGGTTGAAGACAGGAAGTCTCATGTCTGCAGATTGAAGAAAGACTTATACAGATTGAGCAAGCTCCTAGAGCTTGATATGGCCATATAGACAGTTTCTTGATGAGCTTAAGCTTTACCAAGAGTAAAGCAGACTCAAATATCTACTTCAAAATTATGGATAATGAGTCAGTAATATTACTGCTATATGTGGATGACTTATTCTTAACTGGAGAAGAAAAGCTCATCACTGAATGTAAAAAGAGACTTGCCTCGAAATTTGAAATGAAAGACCTTTTCCTAATGCATTATTTCTTAGGTCCTGAGGTATGGTAGAGTCTAGAGAGGATCTTCCTTAACCAAGGGAAGTACATGGTCGAGATCTTAAAGAGATTCGACATGTTGGAATGCAAGCCCATGAATACACCCATGGAAGTGAAGTTGAAGCTGCTAGTCAATACTTCATCAAATTTGATTGATGCCACACTGTACAGACAGATTATTGGATCACTGATGTACCTGACGAACACCAGACCAGACATTTGTTTTTCCGTGAACACATTGAGTCAGTTTTTGGTAGAGCCCAGATGTGTTCACCTAGTGGCTGCAAAACATGTGATGAGGTACCTTAAAGGTACAATAGATTATGGTCTCGGTTATGACGGAGATCATAATTTCATATTGAGTGGATACACTGATTCATATTGGGCAGGAAGCGTTGCTGACAGAAAAAGCACTTCCAAATGTTGTTTTAGTTTGGGATCAACCATGATTTCGTGGCAAAGTAGGAAGCAATCCAGTATTGCTCTCAGCACAGCGGAAGTAGAGTACATTGCCGCATGTTCTACTCGCTGTGAAGCTATATGGCTTCAAAAGTTGTTGACCGGTCTATTTGACCTAGAGATGGAAGCAACCATGATCCTATGTGACAAACAGAGTTGCATAAATATGACAGAGAATCCTATATTCCAAGACAGGTCGAAGCACATAGAGATTCGCTATCATTACATCCGTGACATGGTGCAGAGAGGAGACTTGAAGCTCCTGTATGTTAGCATGGATGAACAGGTTGTTGATGTGTTGACCAAACCTCTATCTCATGTAAAGTTTGAACACTTTCGAGATAATCTTGGTATATTCCGAAAGGACCCTCCCTGAAAGGGGGAGTGTGTGATTCCTTGCTTCTGACCTAGTTGTTATACGTAAAGCAAGATGATTCCTTGCTTCTGACCTCACTGTTAGACATAAAGCAAGATGATGTGTGATTCCTTGCTTCTGACCTAGTTGTCAGATGTAAATCAAGATGATTCCTTGCTTCTGACCTTGCTGTTAGACGTAAAGCAAGATGATGTGTGATTCCTTGCTTCTGACCTAGTTGTTAGACATAAAGCAAGATGATTCATTGCTTCTGACCTCGTTGTTAGACGTAAAGCAAGATGATGTGTGATTCCTTGCTTCTAACCTCATTGTTAGACGTAAATCAAGATGATTCCTTGCTTCTGACCTCGTTGTTAGACGTAAATCAAGATGATGATGTGTTCCTTTCTTCTGACCTAGTTTTTAGATGTAAAGCAAGATGATTCCTTGCTTCTGACCTCGTTGTTAGACGNGTAAAGCAAGATGATGATGTGTTCCTTGCTTCTGACCTAGTTGTTAGACGTAAAGCAAGATGATTCCTTGCTTCTGACCTCGTTGTTAGACATAAAGAAATATGATGATGTGTTCCTTGCTTCTGACCCAGTTGTTAGACGTAAAGAAAGATGATTCCTTTCTTCTGACCCAATTGTTAGACGTAAAGCAATATGATGTATACCTTGCTTCTGACCTAGTTGTTAGATGTAAAGCAATATGTGACTTGCACTGAGCTACCAACTTAACAGCTGTGACATAGAGCCAATCTAGTACTGTGATGGCTAGCCTAATGTTGTGATGAGGTATCATTTTTATACTGATACATATTGATGCAGATGATGATGTCATTCTTTCGAGAATGATGATGTTGCCGATGAAGAAAACTTTTGATGATTTATAGATACACCAGCCAAGATGATATTGATGATGTTGTCCTCCTACCTGATGTTGTTGATGATTTTGTCCTCTCTCTCTTGCATGATGCTGTTGAAGAATACCCTTCTTGTTAAGGGGGAGTGTTGAAATAATGTAACTACAAAGAGTATTCTTATTATTATTGATATTTTATTTATAGGATCAATCCCCATTGTGGATTGATCATGTTGGATATTGTAATAGGACCAAATCCCCTTTTGCGGATTGGTCAATGGACAATTACAATAGGCAGAATAAGAAGTCAGCCCCAGCAGTTATTATTGAGACCCAGAAATATAATAAAGGTGAGTTTACCCACCCAGAGTGAGAAGTCGGCCCTGCCAGTGAATACCCTTCACACATGCCAGACTTGTATATATAGAGAGGCTAGCGCCTCACTTTAACACACAACACACTTGCTCATTCTTAAGAGGCAAGTTGCGACTTACCAGTTGGAGAGAGGGAGAAGAGTGGCACATCTTTTGGAGAGGACTATCTGTATTGGTTTGAGTTATCTCTTAACATTGTATTGGCAATTTATGATAAGGAAGTTTTTGCTGGGTTTTCTTCCCCTAGAGAGTTTCCCGGGATAAATGTTGTGTCTCTTGTGAATGTGTATTTCTCAGTGATCTTGTTCTTATGTTGCTCTTATCTATTGAAATACAAAGAACTATAATAATGGCATAAACATTAATAGCAGCACCATGACTACAAAATGGAGTTGTGAAAACAACATTCTTCTCCCATGCATGTACTGAAAATAATTTATTATTAAAATAATACTTATGATCAAAATGATCCTGACATAACCATCATGAAACCATGAAGTTCCCTTCTTTTGTTTTTCCTTTTTTTAACAGGTCATATTCCAGCATAGGTTGATTTTCACAAAACATGCCCCCAAGTATTCCCTGAATGTTTTTCATACATGGTATCTCTCTCTCTCTCTCTCTCTCTCTCTCTCTCTCTCTCTCTCTCTTAAGGAATGAATCATTCAGTAGGGGTCCCCCCCTTGTTAACAATATCTATATCATTATCGGGCCATCCACTAGTGATCCTCTTCAAAAAGGATTCCTTGGATAGGGGTCTATGATATAACTGAAGAATGTGTCCGTTTTCCATCAGATAATTTCTCTCCATCAAAGGTATGAGGTTTGATGGCCCCATTTTCATATAAAGTATCAATCTCATAAGGCCTGAGCCATCAAGTGTTGAACTTCCCTCTAAAATATTTGAACTTGGAGTCAAATAAAAAGGTATATTCTCCATCTTTACATTTATTCTTCTTAATGAACTTGTCATGCCACCGAGCTCCTTGATGTTATAATACTTATATGTGGTGCAAGGAATCCTAATGAAGTTTGTCCAATTCATTGATCTGGAGGAGTCTTTGATTCTGAGCTTCAGATAAATCCATTCCAAGTCGTACAGTTGTTATAAGTGTCTAGATATTTATTTCAATCAACAATAGTACTCTCTTTACATACACTAATTCATATGGGGTGCATCCAATAGTAGTCCTCCATGTTGTCTAGTAGGCCCGTAAAGATTCAAGGAGTCTGTCAGCTTAGTCCTTGAGGTGTATTTTGACAGTCTTGGTGATGATATCTTCAAGGATCTTATTTGTCCCTTCCACTTTCACATTGTCCCACAAGTGATATGGTGTAGTATCCATGTGTTATATCTTGTATCTTTCCATCAAGTATTTAATGGACCTTGAAGTGAATTGAGTCCCCCTATCAGTAACTATTTCCGAACGTATCCCGAACTTGGTGAAGATTTCTTCATGAACAAATCCTACTATTGATTGTTCTGTCATGGAAGGGAGTTCTTTGGATTTCATCCACTTTGTGACATAATATGTGCATACTAGTATGTAGGCGTTATGGTGGGAAGAAGGATTGATTGGTCCCACAAAATATAGGGCCCATTTATCTAAGGGTTCTAATACCAAATGTGGTTGCAATGGCATCTCATCTGATTGCACGGGTCTTCCCATGCACTGACAACTATCACACCTCTTTACATATTTCTTGGCATCCTTGAAGAGAGTGGTCCAATAGTAAACTTGTTGAAGTACCTTGTACCCAATCCTCTTATATGCAAAGTTTCCCCCATATGGACCATCGTGGAAACCTTTCAAAATCTCGTAGATCTCGTCTTCTCGTATGCATATCCTGATGATGAGATCTAATATTGTGTAGAAGATACATTGGTCGATCTATGAGTGATCCAGGTGGATATCGGTGGCCACCCACCTTTTCCAACTGGCTCAAAACAGTTTTCTGGCAATTTTGGTAATTTACTATTTTTAGCACTTTTTCGGGTCCAGAACTTCTGGAGCCATTTTGAGGACCTAAACGACGTTTTTTGGGGAAACGGGGAGCAACATAGAGTTTACTTCAATGTTTCTCATACAAAAATTGTAGTCCTTGGATATATCTTTCTAATGAGGTATCGAGCACCCCAAACGAAGATCGTATGCAAAAGTTACGCCCCCGGGAAGTTGATGTATCAACTACCTCCATCGGGGCCCACAAACCTTTTGGATTTTCATCTTCCAAGGTTAGGGTTTTGGATTTTCATTATGTTAAAAAGACCCTTAGAGCCTCATTATAATAATCATATTTTTGTGAATGCGAGTAGACATCACATCTCTTCTCAGAGATAAGCTGCCACCATTCTAGCGAGTCTTTCACTATGTATTTTTACAGTCTCTGTACATTTATTTCATTAATAGAAATCATGTATTACTATATTACTGTATCTCTGTGTTTATGGTTTCATCTCTGATACATTTATGTTATATTATTGGATATCCGCGATATCTCTGTGCATTTTTTTGTTATATCTCCGCTCTCATTTCGTGCCAAAAATAATCCAGATCAGTGGTTTCAAAGAAGGCTTGTCTTGATCGTTTTTCAGTGCATGTCCCCGACGAGGTCCAAGTATAGAAAGTTGGGTCTCGATCTTTTCTCTCTTGAGGAAAATTTCTCTCTCACACCCAACAAATCCTCAATGTCGAAAGAAAAGAAAAATGACAGAGCAGATGATCCTATCAATATGTTGCTTGATCAAACTCTCACACAACAGAGGGACGAAATGATGTAGATTTTTTCCCACATCCTTCAATGTCTGTCAATAGCAATAGGCGCATATTCATCAAACGACCACTTTGGAGGCACCTCTCCTTTCAAGGTACAAGTTAATTTTGGTATTCATGTATTTGAAGGAAAAATAGATGCATAAGCCCTAGACAAATGGTTAAACCTGCTAGAAGGTTATTTCTCTATTCACAATTTTTTCGACAGAGAAAATATCACCTTCGCACTCATTAAAGCTCCCCCCATGTCAAACATTGGTGGGGAACGTATTGGGAGCATAGTTCCATAGAGGATTCTGGAATATATGGGGCCGCGCCCACTTGGGATTTTTTTGTGGATGTGGTAAAGGAACAATATTACCATGTTGGAAACTATGAGGACCAATACATAAGATGGACCACACTATGGCAAGAGAGGAGCCAAGCAGTTCCAGAGTTCACCAATACCTTCCATACCTTGCGCACTAAGCTAGGTATCAAAGACTCTAAGCGACATTTGGTTCTGAAATACCGTGGAGCTCTACACAGATACATCCAAACTGAAATGGATTTTCTGGACATCTCATCACTCAGTTTTGCTTATCGATATGTTGTTAAAATCAAGAAGAACTTTAAACACCAGAACAAATGGGATTTTAGATCTGAAAATCTGCAACAACCAAAGTATGAGAAAGACAACCCTAACAAACAGCTTCCTAAAAACCAGTCTAAGCCACGGGAAAAGAAGGGTCACGGGAAGACAAAGAAGGACACCGAAAAATGGTGCGATTTCCACAAAATCCCCTGGCACAACACCGAGGAATGTCGCTCAAAATAGTCATTGGTGGTCGATATCAAAGACAAGGAGTTGAACCTTGATTCAGAATCTGATTCTGAAAATACTGGTAAAAGACATATCATCGATGCAGACCCCGTTTCTATTGTCCCGACCGTGTCAATTTAACCAAAAGAACCAACAGATCTTGAAGAGGGGGAGCACCTTTTTCATTCACAGATGTGGTTGAAGAGGAACCCGTTTCATTTTATTGTTGATATCGGAAGCCAGAAGAACCTCATCTCAGTAGAGGTCATCAAACAGTTGGGATTGTTGACAACACCACACCCATAGCCATACGACATCGGGTGGCTTTGCCAAGGACGAGATCTTCATGTCAGCTAGTAGTGTCGGTTGTCATACAACATCCAGCCCTTCAAGGATGAGGTATTATGTGATGTTGCCCCACTGGATGTCTGTGATGTTCTATTGGGCCATCCATATATGTGGAGACACCATGTTGTTTATGAGTCTTGACCCCGCAATGTCATTGTTTCTCTGGGAGGTCATCTCTACATAATATTAGAGGTAGTTCAAACTATTGTTCCACCTAAACAATGTCGCAAGGTAGTATCTCATACTGCAAAATTCAGCTTCTTCACAATCTTTTCAAAAGGGGAACAGAAGGACACTGCAACCACTATGACCTCACCCCAAGCACCTTCTATCCAACACAAGTAGGTCGACGAGGTTGCAACAAAGAGAAAATATTCCTTCTGCATACCGTCCTATCATGTAGATCGACTTGTTGGACATCCTCGGCCTCAATAGGTTCGTGACAAACCTCCACAAACTGAGCAACGCAATGTCTCCAGCAAGGCAAGCAACTCATCAAGATTCAGATTCAGCAAACGCTTTTTCCTCTCCCCGGGGAACTCAACGCAATGGAGACCATTACTTCCTAAGGAGTGAGGATTTATCTAGGTGAATATCAGTGGCCATCCACCTTTTCCAACTCGCTCAAAACAGTTTTTTGGCAATTTTGCTAATTTACTATTTTTAGCACTTTTTCAGGTCCTGGACTTTTGGAGTCATTTTGAGGCCCTAAACGATTTTTTTGGGGAAAACGGAGAGAAAAATGGTATTTCCTTTAATTTTTCTCACACAAAAATTGTATTCCTCGGATAGATCTTTCTAATGAGTTATCAAGCTCCCCAAACGAAGATCGTATGCAAAAGTTACGCCCCCAGGAAGTTGACGTATCAACTACCTCCATCGAGGCCCGCAATCCTTTTGGATTTTCATCTTCTAGGGTTAGGGTTTTGGATTTTCATTATGTTAAAAAGGCCCTTAGAGCCTCATTGTAATAATCATCTTCTTTCGAATGCAAGTAGTCGTCACATCTCTTCTCAGAGATAAGCTGCCACTATTCTAGCGAGTCTTTCACTCGGTAATTTTACAATCTCTGTACATTTCTTTCATTAATAGAAATCGTGTGTTACTATATCTTTGTGTTTATGGTTTCATCTATGATACATTTCTTTTATATTATTGGATATCCGTGATATCTTTGTGCATTTTTTTGTTATATCTCCGCTCTCATTTCGTGCCAAAAATAATCCGGATCAATGAGAATCTCCAACTTTTTATGATTATCTTATGACACTCGTTTGGACATTAATGATGTGGAAGTCTACCTGCAACCAAGTAATTAGTGATATATTCAAACCAAGGAGAGTTGGTGGAAATTGCAAATAGGTGCTAATAAGGGAAATAATATTCTACAGGAGTTTCATTCTCATTAGATGTGAGTCTTGAAATAAAAATAGACACTACATTATCCTTCCCTGGTTTATTCAAGATGGTTATATCATATTCATGTAATAATAATAACCACCTAGTTACCCTACCATTAATAATAGGTTTTCTCATTAAGTATTTTATGTCATCATGGTCAATGTGAAATACTACTAGATATCATGTGATGTAATGATGAAACTTATTAATTTCATATATTACCACAAGAAATTATTTCTCTATTACCGTGTAATTTAGTTCTTTGGGAATGAGATTTTTGTTGACGTAGTATATTTCATATGGATCATTTCCATCTAGTTTCCCCGGAACATCTCCAATGATAGTGTATGATGCATCTGTGGAGATATGAAACAAGAGGTACCAATTGGGCCCTCTCAAAATAGGAGCCTCAGATACCTTGTATTTCAGTCTCTCAAATGCAAGCTAGAAGTTTTTTGTCCACAAAAAATCATAATTTTTGTTAAGCAAAGAAAACAATGGATGAGCAATTTGTGAAAAAATTTCAATAAAGCGACGGTAGTAACTAGCATGTCTTAAGAAACTTTGTACCTCTTTTGGTGAACAAGGAGTCAAAAAGTTTACTATTACCATGATTTTTTCCAGATCCACTTGGATGCCTCTAACTGAGATACTATGTCGTTAGTCAACATAATTTCACATTTCACATTATTGAGGGAAACGTTAGATTCCTTACACCTTATTAATGTTTTTTTCTAAATTTTCTAATGCTTCATCAAATTTGCCACCATGTGTCATAAAGTCATCCATATAAATTTCCACACAAGCATGAATTAAATATAAAAATTACATCTCTTTGAAAGGTGGAAGGAATGTTACATAACCCAAATGGAAGAACACGATAGGAAAATGTCCCCCATGGACAAGTAAACATTGTATTGTGTTGATCCTAGGGAGTGATCCAGATCTGGTTGTATTCGTTGAATCCATCGAGGAAATAGAAGTATTTATTTCCTACTAACGTATCTAGAACCTAGTCGATGAATGGACGTGGGAAATGGTCCTTGTTTTCTTCTTTGTTGATTTCCCTATAATACACACAAATTATCCATTTACCATTCTTCTTTGGTACAATGACGAGAGGGGAAACCCACTGGCTATCATAAATTGGATAGATAAAGTTGGTTGCGAGAAATTTTTGGAGTTCTTCCTTTACTATATCCCTTAGTGTTGGATTCATCTAGCATTGGTATTGAAATATGGGTCTAGATCCTTCCTTAATGTATATATGGTGTGTGCACAAGTCAGGATGGATTCCCTTCATGTTAGAGTAATCCCAGGTGAAGGAATTATTGTTTGTTTGTATCACTTTCACCAGGTGCTCTCTTTTTTGTTCAGTCATCCCTCAATTGATGCTCGAAGTCCTTTTAAGGATGATTTTTATAGTTTACTTGGTGTATACTTAGTCCTATTCAGCTGAGAAATCGTGTTATAAAGGTGAAGTACTTGTTGAGGAAAGAGAATATTTTGTTTATGTTAACTCCCAAAATGAAACCGTTCTTTCGGTTAAATTTTGTAGTGGATATCATGGCTATTGCTAACGTGTTTTCAAAGATTCATTGTGCACTGTGGAAAGTGCCCACTTTCAACAGCTAAGGATCTCTTTTCATCAGTTGACGCGTTGTTGAAAGTGACAAATCTTAAAAGTTTTGATAATCAGTCGCGGGTGGTACGCTGTGGAAAGCACATACTTTCCGCAGCTAAGAAGCGGTTTAAATTGATATGTCGCGTTGTTGAAAGTAATTACTTTCCGCAACTAAGGAGTATCTTCTACAAAGCGGTGCGCTGTGGAAAGTGCATACTTTCCGCAGCTAACAGGGGCTTACAAAGAGGCACGCTGAGGAAAGTCAAGATTATCAACAGCTAACAAAGGTTGTACTCCCAGGTTGGCAACATCAAATCAAATCCTTGGTTCCATATCAGACATTGTTCACAAAAGACCGTTTAGAGTTTTGAATTGCAAATGGAAAGGATGATACTTAAACTTGCAGGGCACTTTTCAATCCCTTTCCAAGCTCCAAATGTAGATCTGAAAGCACCGTTGGATAGCTTAGATTCTCTAGATGTCGATCGACTATCTAAACATGTAAAACAGACTCTCCATGACCGAGAAAATTGATTTTGAAAAAATTTGCACTTTCAACAGCGCAGAAGACAGAATTTTGACTAGTTAGCTATGGAAAGTGGCCACTTTCAACAGCGCAGGAGCAGATTTTTCAGACAGGTGCGCTGTTGAAAGATGTCATGGCCAGAATAGCCAAATTTTCGCCCAGATCAATAATTTTTGGGTTTAAATGGTTTGAATCCTTCTTCAATAAGTTGGTTATGAATTATCAAATCAAAATCTAAAGGCCATTCTTGGAGATGAAAGTCAAAAGGGCATTTTTGACTAGATTTAGTGATTTTCAAGGGAAAAATGATAGGGATTTTTGGCACACATCATCAAATTCGAATTCCACTTTC
>ML782517.1:497614-561525 GCA_009831015.1 Picea engelmannii
ACAGATCACAGGTTCCTTTCAATTTTGATTGTCAGTTTTCCATCTTTCTTCTGCATTATTATCTGTGTTGTCAAGCTTTGAATGGCTGTTATCCCATTGTTTAGCTCATAACCTGATAATAAGTCTTTTGATTGTCTCTTAGATCCTACGTTGTACTGGTTTAGTTACAATCTGTTCTTCACCCACTTTAAAGCTATCTGTTGATTAATCAATCTTTGAGAGCACTGTCTATTTGTTTATCATTTTCATGTTTGAATGCCATAAGCTATATTGAGTTGTCCCATTGATCCACATTTACAAAATACAAAAACATTCATTTCTTAAGTTACCAAGCACCTTTGGTCTGCAACCACAAAGGGTTTCTTGGAGTGATAACAGTTTCTATATGCATAACATGGTCAAGAACATGTGAGTCGGATGAGGGAGAATAAGAAGCTATGAAATCATTGATTTCATCGTCCTCTATTTTCTCATTGATGGCTATATATTGATCTATAGATAAAACTTGATGAAATTTTCCTTCTTCATCACTATCTTCTCCATCGGCCCAGAGTGGTGTTTTGAAAAAATCGGTGTTGGGTTTGGCAGGAGGATACAAGGTTAATTTTTTTGTATAGGTACCATGGGAAATGGTCATTTTTCCATACCTACAACCAATGTAAGC
Organism: Picea engelmannii; assembly: GCA_009831015.1. Lineage (NCBI taxonomy): Eukaryota > Viridiplantae > Streptophyta > Pinopsida > Pinales > Pinaceae > Picea > Picea engelmannii. Next base: position 498,279 of record ML782517.1, read on the forward strand.
ATAAAAAATGGTCATCCATGGCTTTCCTAGGATTAAAGGATACCCTCCCAAAGAATATTTGGATTACAGGATCATAAAGTTGGTGGGATATTCCCATGAATCTATAGATATCACTACATCTTCCAAGATTTCCTCTGGTTTGATAGTTGATCTTTTAGAAAGATGGAGTACAGTTGGGGTTTCCCTAAGAACTATGAGTCCTAAGGCTTCCATGGTCTCACACGTCATGACATTAATGGTAGCACCTAGGTCAATTAATGTATTAGCAATGAGCGTATTATTAATCTTCACATTAACTATCAGGATACCAGGGTCAAAGTATTTGGCTACAAGAAATCCCCACATCATTAATTCTGACAGCTTAGCCATAACATGGATAGTTTGGGGATCGTTCCTTTTTATATCAGGTTTCCTTAAACAAAGTTCCCATACCACTTTCCAATAGATAGGAACATCTTTGATGGCTTAAAACAATGGTATTTTAACACACATGTTCTTGAGTTCCCATGAGAAGTCAAACCTGGGATGAATAATAGGTTTCTTTTGGTTTTAATATTTGTAGATAAGGTGGGTTTTGGGGTTCAAGTTGGGCGTGGTTGGTTCTCAAATGTTTATGAGATTTTTCTTTTTATGTTTTTTCATTCCAGACATCCTCATTCAAATATTCAATACAAACAAGAGGTTGGTCCTTGGCTAGTGTCTTCTGAGATCAAAGATAAATATCATGGCAGTCTAGGGAACATATGGAATAGGTAGGGTAGGTGTAAATTCTATAAGCTTGTGTTTGTTGGGATGGCCTCCCATTATTAGGGTTAGGAATAGGATGTGTAGGTATTTATGGTCGAGGAGGGGATGGTGTTGATTCCTGCATCTGTCGAGGGGGAAGAAGTTGCATGGGTAGTTGTGTTATGGCATGTTGAGGGCTTCCTAAACTGGGACTTCTCCACCCTTATTTCCAGAAATAGCTTGGAGGAGGAGGGTCCATCCATGGTTGTGTTGGCAGACACCATGGATGAGAATTATACTGCATGGAAGGGTTAATCCAATTTAAATTAAAATACTGAGACTGGTCTTGAATCATACCTTGACGTTTGTTTTTCCATGGTCATTTCAGAGAAACAAAACATAGATGCTCTGTTTCCTCAGCTTTTTGGTAGACAAATTTTAATCCTGGTAGGGATGGACTATTTTTGGTAGCATGATCTCCACTGCATATTCTGAAAACCTCAATTTGGTCCAATGGACATTCTCTCAATAGGTGTTTCCTTTTGCATTTTGGGTAAAATATAGCCAAATCTAGCTCTTCCTCTTCCCTCTTCTTCCTTGTTTGGAGTGTGTCCAATTGGGAGCTTAAGGAACTAATTATATCAATATTTAAATCCTCTAATATATTTCCAATTTATTCTCTTGTAACTATGTTCCTAGTAGCCTTTCCAATCCTTGTCAATACGTCTCTTGGTCCTTTTACCATTTTTGAAGTACCTCTGGAGTATTTGCGACAAAGTTCCAATATGAAATCATAATATTACTGGGAGATATCTCATCCACCCATCAGGTTGATAATTTCAATGCAGTCATCTCAAATTCCTCTCAATAATAAGACACATCATGTATCATGAGCCAAATCTCCCTTCCTTTCCCTCTGCAAATTATAGTTGCATCTTTTGACATAATCCTCAAGGATCTCATATTCGTGGTGTGTCATTATAAATACTTCCTCCCTCCTTTCTTTGTATTTACAATAATCTTGGTACTTATCTAGGAATTTCTACGTCCTCTTATCCCATTTGTGGATGTTGTACCTACCAAGGCCCATGAACCAGCGTAGTGCAACATTCTTGAGAGTGGCAAGGAAAAGTTTCAATTTTTGGGCATTTGAAACGTAATCATAACTTCTACAAAGCACGTCGAATTCAAAGAGGAAGGTGTCAGTGTCTTCTTTGGATAGACCATGAAAATTTGGCAGGGATGAATGAGGGATATTCTTCATTTTGGTCTCTTCATTTGATCCTTTAATCGGAGATCTAAAGTTAGAGTTTTCTTCCTTGACAATTTCATCTACCATATTCCTCTTAGGGTTGTATTCTTCTTCTAAAGGTGATTTCGAAGTGTTAGGAAATATGAACTCCATGGAGATTTACTACTTACTGGTCAGATATTCTAAAGATGGAATTTCTATTTGCATAGAAACTTGTAGAGTCCTATATTATGGGGAAGAGGACTCAGGTCTCTCTTTGGAAAGGCAACTTTTTGTAGGGATAAAAAATATGTTTCACATTTATAACCATCTCATCATGATTAGTGTACCTCTCATATGATGGTTGAGACAAATGATTAAAAACCCCTTTCAACGGGTGCAATATCTTGAAGTCACATGCGAGCATTTCCATGATATCCTGTCCTAGAAAGACTCCAAACAACTTATTAAACCTTTTATCATCATTCCTTCTACGTTCTAATAATTTTGAGTACCTCTGGTGAGGGATAAAATATCCATCTCCTTCCCATGGGGGAGGTAACCCAAGAACGATGAGACCCTTGAAGATTGTCTTAAAAGAAGACACTTCCCCTAATATCTCTTGCATCATGTTTTCAACATTCTATAGCTACCTTATTTTATTGAGGACCTTCTTGGCATAAATGATGATAATATTTTTATATTTAACATTCAGGTCTTTGATTTTTTCCTTGGTTCTACTATTCAAAAATTTGATGATCTCATTGGCAAGTTCGGGTTTATTTTCTAGTTCATTATTTACCTGAATTATGTCTATTTTAGCTAATTTTACCAACTCGAATTTGTCTCCCATCAGAGAAAAGTGCACCCAATTTTCAATTATTAGGGAAGCTATTTTATCCCAAATCACATGTTTGGCTACATTCAAAGCTGACCTTCCTATGACTTTTCTTTGCAACCTTTATATTTCATTCAGGGCTTCATATTTATATGTGCTCAATTTAGACAAAAGTACTTCTTGGCCTTTTGTTTGCTCTTCCAGATCTATAATCTTGGTAATTTTTTTTATCAGTTGTGTATTAATATTTCCAACTCATTTTTCCCTCACGTTGAGATCAATCGTCACCTTTGTCATACCTTCTATTGGATCAACATGTCATCTGGTTCCTTTCCCTATATTTACATTTAGATTGAATGAATACGATGATTCTTTAGCAATTCATTATCGGTTCTTATTACTTTAGCTTCTCTTTGTAACTACATATATTCTTTATCTCTTTCATTTAGTTGGAGGAATAGTTTCTCCTTTTCATCAAAACTATCATATAACTATGGTGTTTGAACATGTTGAGATTCAAACATATTCAACTTCTTGTTCAGGGCTTTGATGTCTATATCTTTATAATTTATTAGATCCCCTACCACAGTGGGTTATTTAGGATCTATGCCCAGGTCTATTATCTTCCTTTCTAGTTCATCCCCCTAGTTTGATTAGCCTTAGTGGCTATTTTTTCCTGCCTCGGCTGCTTGTGAATTTTGAGTGAAATTTCTCTCATTTGCCTTTCACTGGAAGAGGATACAACATCTCACTGAATTTTTGATGAAAATAATTTAGGTATTGATATTGAATACCTTTTGTTTTAAACTTGACCTAAGTCACCTCGTAGTCCACCGAAGAAAGTGGATTTTTCACCTTTTCTTCTAAGAGGGATATATTAAAAGTGCCTTACTTGATGATCAGTTTCTCTCAACATCTTGGTTGGAGGGGCCTCTCCTCCTCTCACTGGAGGATACAAATCCATTCTTGATTCTTTGTTATGTATTTTTATGTCCCTCTAATGGGAAAATACAGTGGGTGGTTTCTCCACTGCTCCACCACTGGTGGTGGCTTCCTTGAATGATCCAGCCAACAATAAGGATGATGGAAAATGTTCAATAGTAATAGGTGGACCTTCAGGTTCCATCTCTCCATGATTTATCTGCAACATACCCTTCTCTTTATCTAAAAACTTTATGAATCTATATTCTTATTCTTCATCCTCTTTTTGATAAATTTCTTTGATCTTCTTTCTTCTTTCTCTCATGCTCATATTCCTTTCAATCTTATCGAGGGTCTAACAATGGGTGGTTTATGGATTTACTAGCTTGAACTGAGATATATTGAGATGATAAAGTCATCATTTGAGGAGTCTCTCTATCCAAAATATCTATGAACTCTTCCCAAGATTCTATATTAGATGTATTTTCTATTATCTCTCTTGATTTGTGATTAAATGTGGAACTCATAGGAATAACTACTCCATGAGGATCATATACCCAGTTGCTCCCTTTTCCAAAATCAAACTGGTTTAACATTTATTCATCCTTGACATGTTCTAACCTTTTCTATACTAAGAAAGGTCCAACCTCTTGGGGAAATGTACAAGTAAATTATTTTTTGTGTTGGCCAAATAGGAAGTGGACAACTATCAATATCTTACTGATGCATTACAAGGGCATCATCCTAGGTGTGAGGAAGTATGGAAGCTTAATGATTCTTGTGCAAAACCATAAATCCTAATAATGGTATGATCTTGTGGGAGGTACCAGTCTCTGACTCTGGTATCCTTACTCAATTGTAGGAATCCTCTAATTTTTGGAAGTAATATTGGGAGAGGGGAACCATTGTTATAGTGTGCTCATTTTACCATAGACAATATCACTATTGTCACCCAGCCATAGGCCGAAGCCACCCTCCGAGCACCTTAACCCTGATAGAGAATCATTCTAGAAGCAAACCCTAGGCTAGATATCCAAACAAAGGGTAGTGCACCATTCTCCAAGGATAGAACACCAAACAAGAGTTGATCAGATAGTCCAAACCATAACCAAGAGATCATCCAAGCCAAAACAAAAACTGCTAGTTGCAGCAGCTGCAATGGAAGCTCTCCTCCAAACTTGTGCACAAAAATGCCCAACTACAGTGTGCACAAGTGTGCTCTGCAATTCTGAGAATGCCTACTAGAATGAAGACTGGCCTCGTATATTTATACTGAATCTGGAAAACTATCTGGGCCTACTTCTCATTCTAGGTACTAATTCTTTAGTTCCTTTATCCGACTTCTTCTCTTGGAGACTAATAACCTAATACAAGTCATTCCCTTGAGCCGACTTGTCTTCTAGGGTTATTAACCAATCAATTAGGGTTTCTTCTTGCTTCCCAAAATATTCTATTCTCATAAGGTTTACATGTGGAGGTAAATGCCTCCCGTAGCTACCATAATATCAACACTCCCTCCTAGCTAGGGAGGTATTGAAGGTAATGGTCTTGAGCACAAACATACCATTCACCCAATAGCGTCAACATAGTCGTATAGACTATCTCATGATTAGATCATGAGCACCATCATCACTATCAGTTTCATTAACTGCATCATCTCTCAAAACCATACTCGATCTGAGTAATCAGACATGATGTTGGATAAGTCACTCACTCCATAGAGTGACAAAAGAACCATTCTTCTAATCCGGACATATGTCCTAGAAGAGTAAATGTCCTGGACCATTTTCCATCTGGGAAATCTCTGTCCATTGATCATCCATCTAGCTGATAATCATTTCCAACATTGTTGATAGTCTTCAAGGCAATCAGAACAATATCATTCAATAGAACATAATTGTGTCTATCCATAGTAGTACTCAACTACAATCCAGTGGTACACTACCACACCAAGTAGCACACAGATACTTGATCAATGACGTATAGTCACAATCAGTGTAACACAATCCACCACAGTAGCATACATATACTGTCTAGAGACATACAGTCTCCATAACAATCATTTGATATCAACATGCACAGAAAACATTGTTATGATATAAACTAAATCATCTGGGCCATTCTTCCACTCACATCTGTGAGATCTGGAAGAGTATCTTCCCTCAGAAGGTAAAACATCAATGATGAGCTATCTGGACTATTAGTCTCAAGCAAGGAAGAATAAGTGTCTTGATTTCTGAGCTTGGACCATTCCCCACCCTGGGCCATTCCTCTGGCACTAAACAAAGTGCAACCTGGAGAGATTGAGTCTGCCCTAGGGAATGCCTATCCCTGATTGCTAAACTTGGACCATTCACCTATCTGGGCCATTCCTCCGTCACTAAACAAAGTGAAACCTAGAGAGAATGAATCTGCCCTAGGGAATGACTGTTCGGACCATTTCCAAATGAAATGACTGCCCTGCACCAACCTCCAAAACAAACCATTCTTCGAAACTGCTCACAACTGTGAACTTCGAAAGAATGACTGTCCGGCGAGGAGAACCATTCTTCTTGAGTAACCATCAAGAAGACAGACTATCCTAGACCATTCCCCATGTTACTCACAATGGGAAATTGTTGTCTATGGTACGTCAACAATCCATCGAACCATTTTCATTACAAAAATGATCGTTTGATCTAGACCATTTTCCAAACTAGAAAATGCATGTCCGTCAGAAATCTCAAACCACTTTCCTAACTAGAAAGGAACTACTCATCCTGGACCATTTTTCAAACTAAAAAATGACTATCCATAAGTCAATAACACATCAGTGCTCCCTCCCAACCTGGGATTCATCTCTTCCTTTTTCAATAGGGAAGTTGTCTCCACGAGCTCCAGCTTGAGTACGCAAACTCTTTCATCTTGGACAGAGGCTTTACCAAAATGTTTTCTTATCTGCTCATCTGTGGAGATATATATTAGAGAACTACTTTCTATTTTCTAGACTTCATTGTGGAGAATGTAATGCTTGATCTCAATGTACTTTGGTCTTTCTAGGACAGTGGTTTTTCTCTAAAGTCTTCATATAGCTCTGATCAATAAAGTATATCATTATTGCATTCATATTTGTTTCCTGCTAGCTCATAACATTGTGGCAAGGGTCAAACTGGAACATATCCAAGTGGTACTTCTTCTGCCATCATGAGAGTTTTTCATGGATTAGCAATCCATCATATTGAGCTTTTGAGTAACCATTCTGATACAATATCTCTATTATAGAGAGTCTTCACCACGCTTCTACTATGTATTGGAGGTTCTCCACCAAGTTGTCTTCTTCCATCTGCATACAAGGTTCTCTTTCTGGTATAACTCAAAGCCTTGAGGCTTCTCTACATACGCTCTTTGTTCAATTATTCCGGAGAACAATCTTTGCATTCATATGATGTCAATCCCAACCCATGGATATTGTGGACGATATAATGGCTCATGTAGAGGTATATTTGGTTTACTGGAACAAGAAATCATCATAGTCTTCTCCCTCCATCTAGGAGAACCCCTAGTTTTGGATCTCGCAATTCTTACATTCATGAGTCTTCCATACATTGTTCTTCATCACAACTTTCAGTTCTTCTACTTGATTGCTTTTAGTGAGTTTAGATTAGGCTGGTAGTCTTGTGATTCTCGATACAATGACTGGTTTTTCTGGATTTTCTTTCTTTCTTGAAATCTTCATGTTCTTCTTCATGTTTCTTTTTAGCTCTTAGGTCCATGGAGTTTTTTTTTTTATAGATTCCATGCTCTGAAGATTCCAACTTCTTCCTTTCATCATAGGATGTGGATGGACAACCAGGGATACTTTAAGGCTTCTTTTCAAAGAAGACTTCTTCTGAACATGTATTGCTTTTCATGGCTGCTACCATGGATATATACTTCATCATCTTCAATGGATCATAGGATTAGCTCCCTCCTAATCCTTGCTTCACATATGAATGCATTCTCTTTTTGGTAATATATAATCAGTTCCCTCCATCTAGGAGATTCCATGCTTTCGTCTGCATCCTTATTGCCTTTTGCAAAGTGTCACAAATATTTTTCCAATTTGCTCTTGATTGGTTACCTCTTTCTATGTTTACTTCTTCTAGGTTTCTTCAAGATTGATTCTGATTTCGGCTTATCTTGTAGCTTGTCTTATAGTCATAGTGATAGAAGTCCTTATATTGTTGTTCTTATCTTAGAAGAAGAAGTATATTTTATCATGCTTGGTCTTCTTTGTAGGTTTCGTTTATTTCAGCAACTGATGCTTCATGTGTCTCCTTCCTTTTCTTTAGCTCGGGACAATGATTCTTGTAGTGACCATACTTTCGACAATTGAAGTATTGTATTTCTGACATATCTTTCTCTTGATTTGGCTTCTTCCTTTAACCAAACTTCCTTTTGTTCCTGAACTTCTTGAATCTTGTTGTGAAGGATTGATCATCATGCTTCTTTTGGGTTTTCTCTTTTGCACTGATCCTTGATTCTTCTTGAGCACAGCAAGTCCAAAGTTCTTCAAATGTAGGATACTCCTTCCTTGTGTTCATACTTGCGGAAAATGCATCCCATGTCTTGGGAAGACCATTGAGTACTATGTTTACCAATTCCTTCTCTGAAATGATCTCTTCAATAGCTTGTAGTTGATCTATTAACTGAGAAATTCTCACAAAGTATGATGTTATGCTATCATCATCATTCATCTTCATGTCATGGAGCTCATTCTTCAGACTTATTATTTTTCCAATGTTTATGACTGAGAAGAGGTTTGTTAGGGAATCATACATATTATTTAATGAGTCAAGATGGGAGATGTAGGGTATCAAGTGGTATTTTATAGAGTCCACTATGATACTCATAGCATTGATGTCACCTTCTTTGAACTTTTCCATAATTGCAACGTTCTATGGTTCTTTCTCTTTTCCTTCTTCAAACTCTGGTTCCATGATCTTTCCTTTCACAATATCCAACACTAAATTCTTGGCAAGGATGAGTTCAATCCTTGTCTTCCACGCTCTGAAGTTAGAAGATCCATCTAGCTTGTTTTCTGACTTCATAGAGTAGTTCATGGCTTCTTTGCCTTGGTCAACCCTAGATTTGACAAAAAACTCAAACTTGACGTCTTGGCTCGCTGAGAGTACCATGAGATGCACTAGGCTAGGGCACACTGGTCTATCCATAAATTAGGTCAATCCCTTCACTTAAGGTTCCTCAATGAGAGAGTTAGGGTTTCTACAACTGCATCTGCTAGTAACCCTAGCGGTAGTGCTTTGGTAACTGCTCCTGCTAGAAACCCTAGTGACAGTTATTCAATGAGCTTAATATCCTTATGGTTATTCTCCCTTCCAGTGGTTAGACTTAATGAAGGAGGTTTGGGCCCATAACCTATTAGAATGTGCTCATTTTACCATTGACAATATCACTATTGTCACCCAGCCATAGGTCGAAGCCACCCTCCGAGCACCTTAACCCCGACAGAGAATCATTCCGGAAGAAAACCCTAGGATAGATAGCCAAAAAAAGTGTAGTGCACCTTTCTCCAAGGATAGTGCACCAAAAAAGAGCTGATCAGATAGTCCAAACCATAACCAAGAGATAGTTCAAGCCAAAACAAAAACTTCTAGCTGCAACGGCAGCTCTCCTCCAAACTTGTGCACAAAACTGCCCAACTGCAGTGCGCACAAGTTTTCTCTGCAATTATGAGAATGCCTACTAGAACAAAGAATGGCCTCCTATATTTATACTAAATATGGAAGACTCCCTAGGCCGACTTCTCATTCTGGGTACTAATTCTTTAGTTTATATTATTTCCTTTAGCTGACTTCTACTCTTGGAGACTAATAACCTAATACAAGTCATTCCCTTGAGCCGACTTGTCTTCTAGGATTATTAGCCAATCAATTAGGGTTTCTTCTTACTTCCCAAAATATTTTGTTCTCATCAAGTTTACACATGGAGGTAAATACCTCCCGCAGCTACCATAATATCAACAACCATATATGGCGATATACATGTATTTAATGCAATGATCAACATAATGGATAAAACCTCTATTATACTCTTTCCTTTTGACACTCTGAGGCCATTTCACTACTATTTTGAGATTTCCCTCTGCATCAATAATTTATGTTCCCCATATCCTGAAGTAGGAGTGATTCTAAGAAAGAATAAGGTATACCAGGTAGGACTAGTATCTGAAAAAGAGAGTAATAGGAAAATTTTCTATTGGACTTGGATGGACTCTTTTAAGAATATGTAGAAATTGAATTTCGAGGGAGCCATGGAATCTGATGATAACAGGAAGGAGAAAAACCCAAGAGTAGTATCGTCCATTATTCTATCATGATGTCGACCTAATACGTGACAAATGATGGTTAGGGCACGTTGAATGTTTTCTAGGAAAATTTCATCCAGGAAATTAGTTGAGAGGGTCGGTAATGGAGAATTTGGGGATAAAAGACTTCAAAGAAAATTTTCTTTATCAGCATGGGGGAGTGTCTAGTATGCATATTCTAGAGTGTGTTCTTCCAGGATCTCTATGGGTTCTTCTGGGAAGAAAATAAATTTGGCTAGGGATTCTGGTGATATATGGAAAACAACACGTTGTTTGTCAGTGGATAGTATCTTTCATTCGGGGGATAGGTAATTGACAACACACCAATGGACAACTTCTCAAAAATTGAAGGTTTGTTGGATGCTCGAATGAATTAGGTTTGATTCCCATAGGTGCATATAATCTTGGTCGCACTTAACATTCGCATCTGTGAGAACGATGATTTTACTTAGGTCATAAATATCACTATCCATATCAATTAAGGGATCATCATTCTCAGGGGATTTCTTGGATGGTTGGGACTTTTTAAGGTTTGAAACAGTCGTCATTAGGTAAATTAAAAAAACAAAGGTAAGAGTGAACTAACAGGGACTTAAGAGCTTACAAGTTACCTTGAATTAAATTACAAGAGACATTGAGAAGAGCTGCTCAAAACCCTCCTTCGTTTGAAAATGGCGAGTGCATGCCTTGGTTATTTGGAATGAATAATAATCTCCAGGCCCAACGAGATATTATATTTTATATTTTCCTTTTAGATTTCCACTTTTCAACCTTTGATTTGGATGAAAATTTTTAACAAAGCTCAAAAACTCAAAAATTTGAGTGGCGTCACGCTGATGTCATCATGGTCCCATAGACACGTGGTATCTCCTTACCAATCCATGTTATATTTTATATGGCCCTCGGATCGCCCTATGTGTAGCTATGTTCAATATGATGACCAGAAACCTCATTAGGCCCTCTTTATGCATGTGGAAACATCAGACTTGCTCTGAAAAATTCCCTATTTGCATGCCAAGTTGTGCTTGTTTCCCTCACGTGTCCCAAGTGGATTGTTGAATAAGCTCTAGGTGTCACTAAATGGGTGGACATATGTTCAGTGATAGTGATTAGGTAGGTGGTTAGGTGAAACCAGAATACTCTTGTCACAACCTTTTGGTTATTACTCTTTGTGTCTACTTCTTGGCTGACCCAGGTTCAGATCTGAATAGGTTTCCAACAAAACCCTATAAAACTATCGACCCTCCTAGTAAACTAGAAGGAAACACAACACACAGAATGTATTGAGCAGTCTCATCTGAGATAGTCCGATGGGTGACTGCAATGCTCAAATGCTTGCAATCTAGGAAAGAGTGAGGATATGGGATTGCAATTCATCTTCTTAGGCCTTGATCTGGTTGTTCTTTCTATTATTATTAATATTCATTCATATGTTGCGTTTATGCATGCATTCTAACAGATCTAACATATAACATGCCTTACAAAATTATCCATTCATCCATTCATCCATTCATAATATAACTACTTACATAAGGTAACCATGAAATCAATCACAACACATAACACAGGTGTTATTGTGGTTCACCCACTCCTAGGATACATCCACAAAGATCTGGCTTCTTATGCTCTTTTATTTATATTTCTATAATGTATGGTGTTGTGCGCACTACAATTATGATCATACAATCACCAAACATGTTCCACAACCTTTGTGAGGCTGACTAGATTGCACCAGGATCCTCAACCTATGATCTAACCCTCAATATCTAGCTACTTGAATCTCTTACAGCTCAACAACTTACAAAAATGGTATCAGATCTTATAGTAGTTTCCTTAACCAAAAGAACAAACTTTAGGCCCCCAACCTAGACCTCCTAGGTACTTTTTTATACTAATTTTCAGCTTATCGACCGTTACAATCTCTTACAAAAACCCTAACCCTAGAGTGGTTAGGTTTTCCTGCATGCACGCATTGCATGCTTTCCTCCTTTGCATGTGGCTTTTCCTCGCACGTGTTTCTTTTCCTACCAACTATATTTTTCCTAATTAAGCTTTACTTTTAAAAAATGGGATTTTCCTCAAAATTGGCGTGCGCCTAACACGCCGCCAGCACTGACATGTGGCTTGTCCTGATCCACCTAGGTAGTGAACGCTCCCTGGATAACCTATGTTAGGTTGTGGAACTTTTTTGCAAGTTCCCTTCCTCTTTCCTGGATCTACACATATTTTTCTATGAGCGCCTCTAGTGCTTTCACTGTGATCTCCTCTCGAATCATTGTTGCACACTCTTTCTGTGATTGCACCATGTTCTTCTTCTCCTCCTCCAACCATATGATCATATATGATGATTTCTATTGAAGGGGTTCCATTTGCACCTATCTTTCCTTATTTTGTGTCTACGCTTCTTCTAACTCTTCCTGCAGCTTCTTAATATCTTGTGTTCCTTTTAGATGCTTTGTGATACTCATTATCTCCTGCCTCTTCTTTAGGTATTGGATTTATGCGCTCACTTTTCCTTCTTCCTAGTCCCACTGTTGGACCTACTCGTCTTCCTCCAGTGTTGTCCAAAGTTGCAATGCTCTGTCAAACAATCATGTTGTTGCACTGATTTGTCTTTCCATATCATCGATTTGGATTGAAACTTCCTGTTTCCTCTTCTCCTTCACCTCTGGGGGAGTCGTGGGGTTGAGTTTTTTATTTTAATTCTTCGATCCCCTGCCTGTATTGATCGATTGTCTGTGTGATGAGGTTAATATTCTCCTCTACACTTATGTCTACTGCTTGCACGTTGTCAGGGATGCAATTGTATGTTGTTGTCAATCCCTACTATAGCTTGTTTCTGCATTCTTTCTCCTCCTTGGTTTCGAGCTTGACCTTCTCGACTACCAATTCTAAGGCTTCCTTGACATTCTTCATATGTTGTAATTATGTTGGATCTTTTCTTGCGCATGACTTCACCTCCTACGCGACACTGACCTAAAGCCTATACATCACCTTGGTTGGTATCCTTTCCATTACCAACACTACTTGTGACAGATCCTTCAATGGTGTCTAGGATACAGTCTCATCCATCTGCAGCATGTTGGATGTAATTTTGAATTTCGGGATTTCTTGCGCTATAGTTTGGATGGCATCTTGATCGCTCGATGAGGTCCTTGCATATGTTTTTTTTGCTGTAAGGAAGGACTTTGTTCCCCTTTTAGGCATGTGTGTTTCTCTCATCTGATCTAGGACCTTCTTGATGTCCTCCAACTCATATTGAATTCGATCTCTTTCGTGTTGGGTGTCTTCGAACTCCTCAGATACGCGCTCATGTACATTTTCTTCCATGAGGTCAATGTCATCCTCAGTAGTTTTGTATTCTGGACGTTTTTTGTGCTCCTTGGCCTTCTTACGTGACCCCTTGTGTGTATGATTGGTTGCTTGGGTGTCCATGTTTCATGTGGGGTGGATTTCGTGGGGGTTTCTTGTGTAGTTGTATCCCCCATTTCACGTTCTCCTTATGGTGGGGTAGTGTCCTTTTTTTCCTTCTTGTTCATCTTACTTTGGCACACTCCCCTTCTTATGTTGTGTCTCCTTCTGACTGGGCTTCATCTTTTTAGGTGCAACATAGTCTCCTGTAGGTGTCTTGGATCCCCCTACTTCGACCTCCATTCCTATGGGCACTTCCTTGGCCATGACTCGGATCTTCTAGTCATCTTTCCAATCACGCATTTCCATGTCTACATCTTCTCCACTGATGCAATATCGTATTTGCAACCATTCCTTGCCTAGATCCCTGTGCGCCTGTATCCACATGGTGTGGCGCGTGGCTCTGGAATTTGAAATTCTTTGGTATTGCACGGAAACCTCTGGAGTGATCCTCCATGTGTTTGCTATTCTTTCCTGAATATTGCTAAAGTACCACACAAAGGTACGTGCATTGCCATTCCTTTTGGGGTCTAAAGTGCTCCCCATTGAGGTATACCACGCTATGCGACAACAACCTATCCTATCATAAAAATAAGAATACGGTGGCTCCTTCCACCCGACTAATTCTATCAATATCAATAGCCAAGAATAATGAAAGTATGTCCCCAAATCTTATGCATCTTTGCAGTCATTGAGGAATAGATTTAATAGATAAGGGGCCCAACTGAGCATGGTGTCATTAGCACACTATGCTACAGCTGCAACAACCCCTATAGGGACTTTCTCCTTGCAACACTTTCTTAGCATCTTGCAGGCCATTATCTTTTTGGCCATTCTCGCAGTTTCATCACTGATTCTTTTTATGATTATACTGCACAATCCCCTCTCTATGTCATAGGTTTTCTTCATCTCCTTGGAAAATCCTTTATCCTTTATTTTATCATCGAGGTATTACGCAATACTTTCGCCCATGGACGATAGACATGTGATGAAAGAAAATAACTCAACGGCGATTGAGACGAATTCCTCCAACCATAAGAAGCCTCCATGGAGGACCGCCATTAACTTCTTGACACAGTTGTTTACCTCCTTCCCCCTGTCAAAATTAGGAATTTATACCAAGTTGAGGATACCTTTGTTGGCCAAGACGACTACCCATGAATTTGGTTACAATATAGGATCATCGAAGGGTCCTATGCCTATGTTTTCCATGTATACCTGTTGCACAAATTCAGGGAACTTTCTAGCGTCGACCACATCGTGGTCCGAGTATTTTAGCTTCTCCATGTAACCCAACAGTTTTGGTGTGGCCAACACTCCCTTTGTAATGTGCAGTAATACGATGGTTGCGTCGGGTTGCTTGCATGGGGACTACGCCATGGGTTGTTTTCCCTTTCTTCTGACCAGTGTGCTAGAGGTCACGGCCTCTGCTTTTCTATGCTCTACATCTGATTCGGGCTTCCTAGTCAAATCTTCAACCAACCCTTCCTGCTACTACGTAGACCCTACTTCAAGTTGTGGTATTGGTGCTACAGCTTCTATATGCACATTGTCTTTTCCATCTATTCTTTGGGCCTCTTCGGCCCTCGCAGGTTGTTGTAGGTTTCCTGCATTGTTGTTTTGGCAGCCCTAGGCACTATCGATCTCCATGGAAGTCATTGTTGGAGCTTGTGCTTCTTCTACCATCGGTGTAGGTCTTTCTAGTTCAATGTGTGGGGAGGGAATTGCATCCACATCGACTACTCCCTCTCTGTGATCCATTTCTTTCTTGGTCTCTGAGGTTTCATGTGGTGCCCTAATGTTGTTGTGGGTTTTCCTTGCAGTTTGGCTCGACACACCAATATTTGGTGGTGTCATTGTGGGTATTTATCGCTTTTTGCCGAATAGACTTTGATTGGTTCACACTGTGAACTCATCTATTCGCTTCGGCTCAACATGCTCTCTATCACTGCAAGTTTGAAATTTCAAAATAAGTTGTAATCTATCCACTTTTCCCCTTTATATAGAAGGTGTCATCAATGCCATGAAACTTCTCGAAGAATATTCCCTGGCTACGATTAATGAAATAAATATTTATGAGTACATTCCATTTTATTTTCATAAATGCCGCCAGTTGCCGCCTTTTTGTCATAACCGTCATTTTTCGCTTTTTTGACCGTTTGTCATTTTTCCTGTGCATTGAAACTTTTTAAGTGCGTCGTGCATTTCTGCTATGATTTTTCGTTAGTGCGCAATATTTTTCTTCCTATTACCGATTTGTTGTGCGTGAACCTTTTTCCATCTGTCGCGTTGAGTCCACTTTTTTTGCGCACCATGTTTCCCAGTAATTTTTGTATTTTCTTTATTTTCAGGTTTTGTATTTCTTTTTCCTTATTTTTCTCCTTTTTATTTTTTTTGTCATTTTTCTATCCTAGCTTTTACTATATTACACTATGTACATGTATTTCTTACTATGATGTAACTTTTAATTGTGAGGAGTTCGATTATCCCTGTACAGTTTCAATCGACTCTCGTTGATCATTCCCTTTAGTTTTGTTCCTTCCAAATCCTTTATCTATACATATCCCTCATCTGTGATAGTATTTACTTCATAGGGCCCTAGCCAATGCATTCTAAACTTACCAGGATTTTGTACAAATTTACTGTCATAGAGTAGGACTAGGTCTCCTTCCTTGAAATTCTTCCTCTTTATATGTCTATCATGCCAAGATTTGTCTCTTTATTTCTGTACCTCTTGATGAAATCCTTCCAGAATCATATCCTCTTCCATATCCATTAGTTTATTTAACATTTCCTTTACTATGTCTCTTTCTATCATGTTGGTAATTTCTTCTACGCGCAAACTGGGTACCATAAATTCTAATATTACTACTGCTTCCTGCCCATACACCAGTCTGAATGGTGTTTGTCCTGTCATCTTCTTACATGTAGTCATGTATGCCCATAGTACTGTTGGTATTTTTTAGTCCCAATCATCCTTGTTGACATTGCAGATCTTTGTCAGGGCATTCTACAAGATTTTATTGAAGGCTTCTACTGTTCCATTTGCCTAAGGATGGTAAGGTGTACTATTCTGGTGATAGACTTCAAAATCCTCAATCATAGATATGATAGTGTTGTTGATGAAGTGAGTACCTTGGTCACTCATCAAAATTCTTGGAAATTCAAATCTGGTGATCACTTGCTCAAACAAGAAGTGTGTTTTTTTCTCTACACTGCAGTATGTAATCGGTGTTGCTTCTTCCCATCTTGTTAAATATTGTTTCATAGTAATGATATATCTCTCTCTTGACCTTTTTGTTGGTGGATGGATTTGGCTCAACAAAGTCTATTTCCCATTTATCAAATACCTGCAAAGTTACTTGTGGTTTTAGGGCCATCTCATCCCTTCTATTAGGTTTACCAACCCTCTGACAGACATCACATCTCTAGCAATATTCCTTAGCATCTTTGTGGAATTTTTTCCACCATAGTCTTGCGTGAAATACCTTCTATGCGGTATCTTTTCCTGCATAATGTCCTCCAACTATTCCCTCATGAGTTTGTGCCAAAATTTTAGGCCTTTCATGTTCTAGTACACACCTTCTCAAAATATTATCTACGCCCATTTTATATAAGTGTCCTGCAATCAGTGGATAGTTTGTAGCTCTGACTACTAGATTTTTCTTCTACGCAATGCTAAATTCTTGTGGCGCAATCCATGTGCTTAAGTATTCAATATTGTCAGCAAAATACTCATAATCTATTTGTACTGAAAACAACTGTGCACCAAGAAATTTGTCTTCCAAGTTGGTAGGTTCCTCTCCATTAGTGACCCTTGACAGGTGATCTGGTTCTGCATTCAACTTCTCTGGTTTGACTATTACTTCAAAATCAAATTCTTGAAATAACAAAAACCATCTATAGATCCTCCCCCCCAACACTGGCTTGTTGACTAAATATTTTAGGGAAGAATGATCTATGAACATCTTAAAATGTTTTCCTAGCAAATAGTGCCTAAACTTGTGAAGTGCATATACCATGGCTAAACCTTCTCTTTCTGTGGTGTTGTAATTCTACTCTGATTCTGGAAAAAAAATTGCTTGCAAAGGCTATAGGATGGTCTAATTCCCCTACTCCTGGTTGCATCAGAATTGCTCCAAGTGTTATAGTTGATGCATATACATGTACATGAAATGTATTTTCCCAGTCTGGGAATACTAAAATAGGTTTTGTGACCATCTTTTCTTTCAAGGTTCTAGACTTTTTTTATAATCCTCATTCCACCGAAATTTAGTATCCTTCGTTAACAGTTTTTCCATTGGCACAATGATCTGCACATGCCCTCTTATAATAAAAAAATTAGTAGCCTATATGTCCCAATGTTTCTCTCAACTGGCACACTGATTTTGGTGGTGGTAAATTGACAATAACTGCAATCTTGGCAGGATCTACTAGCAAGCCTTGTTTGCACACTATATGGCCCAAGAATATTCCAAAAGGTGTCCCAAAGATGCACTTCTTGATATTCAATGATATCTGACTCTTCCTGTATCTTTCCAACATCATCCTTAACACTTCCACATGGTATTTTAACAGACTATAGACCATCCAATCATCCAAATACACTTCTAAGAACTGATGTATGAACTCCTTAAAAGAAGCTATTACTACCCTTGAAAATATGGTTGGCACATTCTTCATCTCGAAAGGCATGATTGTGTATTGGTATGATCCTCATTCTGTGGAAAAATTAGTCTTCTACCAGTCTTCTAGGGCTATCTTGATCTGGTGGTAACCTGAGAATCCATCTGTAAAGGAATATGCTTCATGTCTTCTCACATTCTCTAGGACTTCATATGTAAAAGGTGTAGGGAAAGGGTCATGTAGACAAGCATCATTTAGTTTCTTAGATATACACAAATCCTTATCCCCCCTTGTTTCTTCTCTTAAACTACCATAGGGATTATCCATTCAAATTCCTCCACTGGTTCTATGATATCAACTTCCAACATTCTGTCAATTTCTTCTTTTACTTTCTGCTTATATATTGGATTTAGTCTATAAATTATATGTCTAATGGATCTAGACTCGGGTTTGAAAGGTATATTCATCTCTTCCAACTCACCTTCTATGCATTTCATCTCTGTAAATGTTGTTGGTAACAGGTCACTGTAGTCATGCAGTAACTATGTTATCCTTTCCATTGTTTGTTCATCCCAATAATCTCCAGTACTTGCCATTTTAGGATTATTAGTTGTGCCAATGTTTACTTTCTTCACGTTGATTGGTGCAACAAATACTTCTGATTCCAAATATGGACCTTCCACCTCTCTTTCTCCTTAAATTTATATAATCTAAATGTTGCACGGATCATCTTCATCCGGTGCTTCTTCTTTCACATGATAGCATGACAAAGTTCCTTGATTGTCTGTATGTTCTGCTGTTGATACTTTATCATGAGTTCAACCTCTGGTTCATCAATAAATATCACCCCTCTTATATGTTTGAGTGTTGAATCCATGTTGGGGTTCTCATGTTCAAATGATAAGGTTACTATAAAATTTTGTTGTAATGTTGTCCATTATGCAGTACCTATGCACAGTTCCTAGTCTACATACTAGTTTTTTGGAATTCCTTCCAATGTGTGGATGAAGTGATGAGGCCATTCCTCTAGTGGTGTCATCCTCCATAGTGTTCTATATTTCTCCAAATGTTCTACTGGTGTCCCATGTCCATCATATCTCTGCATCTTATTTCTTCCTTGTTCTACGTTGAATCTGATGTGCAGTAGTCACTTACATTGGTACCAGTCCTTAATTGTTTCTTTTTGTGCACCCCACCATCTTACAGGTGTTTCCTTGAGTGCAATGTCCAAGTCTAAGAGCCTTTGATTCTCTAACACTTCATCCCCGTATCTTGTTAGTAATTATTCTAAGTCATTTATGTCATGAAAACTGAGAGGTTCTCTTATCTCGGTACCCACCCATCTTACTGCATGGTCTATTCTTGCACACCTTCTTGTGGAGACTTCATGTAATATATGTTGTCAATTCTCCAAACCTATATCTAAGTCAGAATCACATGATGTGATGCTCCTCTAGCTGAGTACCCCATCTGTATTTGGGTTGACATAATCTTCTTCCCATGTGGTGGTTCTATATAATTGGTTGATCTCCTCTGGATCTAAGCAAGTGGGCTATACAAACCTTTCTCCTTTTGATGGGTATAGTGGTGCAATGACTCTATATTCTATTGATTCAATTGTCATATTCCTTGTCTTCAAGTTAATTATGGTCTAGTTACCAAATGCCCAATCCAAGCCAATCAATGTTGGATAGGGTGTTGTGCCATCCACTATTTCTATCACTTCAAAGTCTTCCTTAGTGTGCACTCCATCCAAATATATTGTCACACCTCTTAGCCTTCCAATTGGTAGAACTTTATGTTGGTTTGCTAGCTTTAGTTGCACAGGTGAGTAGCCTAATTTGGGCTCTGTCATACATTTCCATGTCTTCTTAGGTAAAACATTGACCTCATATCCTAAGTCCAATATAATGTCTCCCATATTAAAATCCCCAATGTTAGCATTCAATCTGAATTCCCTGCTTGTCCTCCTTATTGAATGGAGATGATTGATTGTCTTCTGCTCTAACTTCCCCTCTACCTCTTTATTACATCTTTCTAAGATATGTTGAAAAACTTTAATAGATGATAGATTATTCAGTGGCTTAACACAGGATTGCAAAAAAACCGTTATGGTACTTACTTGCTCTACATATTGTGTTTCACTAGTGTGGTCCATTAAGGAGGGAATTTATTACATTGGTACGTTCTGAGTGTGTTGCACAGTTGATGTAGATGCAACATCTTGCTTGAGGAACTCTTGTCTTTCCTCCTTGAATATTTATTTTTCTTTCCCTGCATCGAACTGTTTTTTTGGTTTAGTATTCTTCTTCACCCATTGGTGTTGCGTTGGATCATGTATTACTGCATAATATCCTATCTTAGCTCCTCCATACATGACTATGTTGATGTTCCTCCCATCATCTCTGGCTTCTGCAAAAATCCACTATACATTTTGGTTGTTCTGATTTATCTTTTCTTGAATTTTTCCCAATAATGTTGGACATTCCTTTGAATCATGGTCTGTTGCGCGACAGTACATGCATGTTGCAGGTGGAAGTGGGAATTCTCTTGCAGAATGTCCTGGTTGTTGGCAGTTATGACATACTACTAGACCTCTCCCTCTATTACACATCAAATTACCACACCTAGGTACCTCTCCCTAATTGTTGCAAGTGTCGTAAAAGTGTCATATGAACCTTGCTAAGTGTCACATACACCTTGACACCATGAAGTAACATAGGTCACAATCCCTAGTCAATGTGCAGGACAAATATATTATATGAAGGTCCAAATACTATGTGCACATGAATTAATTATTAATATTCATAAAAAGGAAATTAATTTAGTGTGAGAATCCACCTCACATTTGGTTTCCTATTTTTAAGGGGAGGTTGAGGATCTCATGGATGGTTGAAATATTTCCTCCTTAAAATCCTTGAGAGATATTTCCTCCCTAAAATCCTTAAGAGATATTTTCTCCCTAAATATATTGGACATTCCATTTTAGTGGATTTGATGAGTGATATTCTCCATGGTGGTTAAGCCTCCAAATCTTATATAATGAAGGCTTTCCATGGAGAAGGAGGGTATATTAGAGGTATCAAACTTATGATCTTGGGAGGACGATTTTGGATATAAAACTTATGATCTTGGGAGCATTGTGCAAGGGCTGGATGAGGAGGACTTGGAGAGGCTTTGGCAACTTCATCTACAAATAGTAAGTGTTTTCTTGAGTTCTCATGCTAATATATGCTTGGCCTATTTCCTTCTAGTTTATGTATATTTACATATGCTTGTCTATTGTAGATGAATTTGTTTAATCTAGTATGCTAGAGTTGGATTTTCATTGTGTCTCTTTCTTGTCTGTGGTTTGCAGGTATCAAGTTGTGTGAACAAGTTTGGAGATCAAGAACAAATTGGAGAAGCAAGGACAAACACCAGAAATAGGTGCATCACCCCATTTCTCCCTCTCTCTCTTTCCAACTAGTTAAGCAAATCTCAAAGGGATGTTAGTGTACATTTTCATATTTCTGTCTCGGTATTAGGGGTCTAGAATACGAGGGAAGATCCACCTGTCCGTAGGGGGATTTTTTTGTAATAGAAATTGGTGACTCCACTGGGGAAGGAAATTGATTTGTATTTCCTTGGATCGTCCCTTCCTTTTGGCCACTTTTAGATCATTTTTATTTTATTTTATTGATCTATTTCCTTTCTCCCCTGTTCATTGACAATTTCACAAAAGTATGGAAATTATGGGTGAATTTTTCTGATTTTTAAGCCTTTGTTCTGGGTTTCTGGGAAGGGTAGTGCTCCCCTAGAGTGTATATCAGAGTGTTGATATAAAATCAGTACTCCCCTACAGTGTATATCATAGCGCTATAGTGCTTTGTGCCCTTGGAAACATGAGCTCTAGTCTCCTTTTCTGGTGTTTTATGCCCCTTTCTGCTCAGTTTTTCTCATCTAATCCCGAGGAACCTTTTGCTCAGAGAACTTTGAACAACCTTGAATTTGTTTTGCTGAGAGTTAGCCATATAGAATTCATTTTTTTTATCCCTTGAGTTTGTAAATTTTCTCTTAGTTGTGATCCCCTAGGGTTAACAATATCCCTTGGTTGTTTTGGCCTTTTGAGTTTATATGAATCTTTCGGATTGCTTGACTATTTAGGATTGTTCATCAACTAAGGTTTTCAAAGGTTTCTTGGTTTTGAGTCTTCTTATATTCATTTGAAACATCTTGCTTTTCAGATGATTAGGAATCTTATGACAACCTAGCTTGATTTATGTTTCTTGTTGCTCATCATTTTAGGATTTTCATAAGTGTTTGTTTTCTTTCTCTTTTGCATCATTGAGTTCTTGATTGAACCTTTTTTCCCTTCATTTCTCTTCACTTTGAGTGTGCTTAGTTTGATTTCTTTTTGCTTCATAGTTCTTTGCATCAAACTTGGATCTTTTTTCATCTGAAAGTTAAAGAAGCAAAAAGTTCAGATATCTCCTTGCATAGTTAATCAAACGAATAAATTTTGCATTCATTAGGAAGTTTGCTTTGGTATATGTTTGCAAAAAGAGTTATGTTTTCATGTGCATCTCATTTTTCGGAAACATTTCCTTGGATGTTTTGCATCGTGTTGATCCCAGAAATTGAAAGTTGCATTGTTTTGAGTGCTTGCTTGTGTTAAGAAGAATATAACTCTTCTCCTTCCCATACATAGAATTCATCGAAAGAAATAATTGCATATCATTATTTTTCATTATTGGAGTCAAGTCTCTAACACATCATCGGTTCCATCTCTGTGAACCCTTTGAGTTAAAATCCATTAAAATCAACCACGCACTAATAAAATCAACTCGAATATTTTTTGTTTTTAGCACACCAACAGTATATTAGGATTATGGTATTTGGACTAGGTGAAGTGAGTAAATTGTCCAATACTACTAAAGATACTGTAGAACATTAAAGAGCGTTTAAATCCAACTTCCATATAAGCATAGCTAGGAACCCCCTCTTACACAGGGGCTAAACACGAGGTCGTGTGTGGGAGAGAAGCGAAGATTACCCCTCCAAATCTTAACCAATCGTAGCATAAAGATTGTATATTGGGGGTTATTCTTGAGAAACAACTGGTTTCATTTGGTCTCGGTGCTTCGTGAACTCTGAATCCATTCGAGGTCCTCTGGAGTCCTACTGATCCACTTGTCTTCAGTTCTCTTGAAGCACTTTAGACTTTGATATCCTACCCATACGTTCAGTCTCGACTGTTGACTGTACCCCCCCCGGAGGTTGACTGAGAGTTGGTAACATTAGTGGCATTTCCTAGGTATCTACAGAGGTGACTATGGGCGGATTCCCATGGTACCTGGGGAAGACATCATATCACACTCACAGTACCCTTGAAGGGTGATCCCACTAAAGGGAGGGTTTCTTGCACCGAGAAGGGTTGTTATGTGGAGGTCAGGGTAACTTATTCTCACTTCGTCGTTGGCGGCTTGATATCCCGTCTTCGGAAGATCCTTAAATCTGTTGTTTTTTGGTTGATTTATTTTAGTTTTCATAGGAGTGTGTTTCTTTGTTTTTCATAGTCAGCCTTAGGATTGAATTTTTCATAGTATACAAGGTATGGAACCTGATACTCATGAACCACAACATAATATTTCTTATGAAGAAGTGATCGCAGATCACCTTTCTAAAACTGGGAGCGTTTCTCGTGGGAGTGGCCATCACGTTGAAGAATCGGTCCCAACCTTCGTAGAAATATTGGCATGTTTTGTGAATCCTTTGTTTATTGATCCACTTGGACAACCACTCTTTGATCCACTATCCACGAGATACATCGATGCTTATTATTCTTACTATTTACCGCCTGGTTCAACCACTACACCATCTTTTGGCATGAACCCCCTGATTTTTGTTTTTCATGAAAGACTTGGGAATTCATCTTTTTCCAAAACTCCCGTAGTTGATACTATGGATACTTATTCCTTACCGAAAACATCAGTGACCCAGGTAAACCTGACTCAACCACTTGTGAATTCATCTTCTCTAGCACATGCGTCAGGTAATATTCCTGCTTCATTTTTTCCACACATGCACATGCCAAGTTCTTTACTTGGTCATCCCATAGGTCAAATGGCCAGCATTCAATTCGTTCACACAACCATGGATACACAAGCTACTCAACCTCCATCTCACACATCACATATTAGTACTCCCTACATTGGATTTCAATCTTCAATGGGAGGCCAACCTTCAACTGGGGGGGAAACTTTAGTTGCAGGGAAACTTTTTACTGGGGGGAAACCTACATGGTTGCAACATCAACCAACATGGGTGAAAAATACTCCTGCAAGTCCTTATATCCCTACTACCACTGGTATGTATTCTGGACATCCATATCTAGGAGTTGTGAACCCTTTGTGGACCCAACCCAATCCAGTGGGCATTCCTCCGCAAAGAACTATGCCCTATCAATCAGTAAAATCCACGATTCAAACGCAACAGTCCCTTCCATCGCCATACATAGGGGGGGAAACAGATCAACTGCAGTACGTAGGAGGTCCACCTGTTCAATCACAGTACATGGGTGGACAAATAGGACAACCACCTTACATAGGTAGACAACCCAGACAACCACCCTGTATGGGAGGACCATCTAGTTTTGTCACCTCGCCACATCCTAGATACGGTCCTACTAGTGTTCCTACACAATATAGTTATCACCAGTATCAACAAAATAAATGACAACTACCATTCTTGGCTACGTTAGATCTTCCATATATGTCGCATTTAACAAACGATCTCATCCTTCATGCCTCATTTTGGCCCACCATCCCTGCCAAATTATTGTCCGACATTTCGAAATTTGACAAAAAACCTAGGGAATACCCTAAAAATCATGTTATCAATTTCCATTTATGGTGTTCTCCTAAATCTTTGATGGATGATTCCATTCTTCTTAGACTTTTTCAGAGATCACTTATACGTGCGACAACAAAATGGTACATTGAACTTTCGCATAACTCTTTTTTCGAATTTAACTCTCTTGACATGGATTTCCTGATGCATTTTCAGATGCCTATACAGTACGTGACCAGTACAGAACTTTTGACTTCTCTCCAAAAATCCTATTCCACCCACATCGCTAATCATATTCATGAGTGGAGATAACAGAGATGGTTGGTTAAAGCTCCAATTCCAGACCAACTCCTTGCAGATTTGTTTAGAAAGTCACTCTTGCCTCCCATCGCCTGCGATGTTGCTATGGGAAATGTAGTTATTGAGGAGAAGGCTATCATCCATGTGAAGTATTAAGATTTTTTTTACTCCCAGTCTAACACACTTTATGATATGATCCATAATGCTCCTCGTCCATCGAATGATCCACCAAGACCTGCTCCAGAATCTAATTATGTTCCAAATGCCACAACCACTTCTTCTCTTGCTCAAATCTCCAAGGTGAATACAGTCTAATATGTTTCATCTTAGCAACTAGGAAGTAAAAAGAAACACAAGGGAAAATGCAAGAAATCTTCTAACGAGCAGGATAATCCTAAGTCTATTGATACTCAGCTAACAAGGAAACCTAAATCTCCTTGTATGATTTGTGGTTAAGACCACTACACGAAATACTTCCCTCGTCGTGAGGTTGTCGCTAAATATATGAAGGGTACCTCCTAACTAGTTTAGCAGCAACACTTGGTTGCATAAAACCTTGCCCCTCTGCAAGGAGACGACCTAGGTCATTCCCACCATGGGGATGCTTTAACAAGTTCCTCTAAGGTGTACATGCTTAAGACGGTTAATGTCCCAACTCGTGCAAATACCTATGACACTCCTCCAGGTGATCAGACTAAAGGGAAGACTGGTGACCAACCTTCTAACTCTATTCCTCCTCTATATTCCAATCCTCTATAGATTGAGAAGACAATTTCGGATGCATCATTGCACTCTCCCAAAAGCGTAATTCAAAAAGCGACATTTATTCCAAATACACGTGCTGCCCAAAACTACAATATCATTGAAGATTTGGCACTATCACCTTGCGCTATGTCCACCCTCAAAGTTCTACAAAATTGTCCAAGTCAACGTAGAACCTTGTTGTCAGCCATTGGAGCCATGGATCCTGAGGAGTCTAACCTAATTACGTTTAATCTGTATTATTTTAACGAGAGAGTCTCCCATCACTTAGCATTCCAAATTCAAATTTTGGTTGGTGGACACAACATCCATCGTATTGTTTTGGATGAAGGATCCTCCACTTTTGTCATGTCTTTTCCTTGTTGGAGAGCCCTTGGTTCTCCTGCACTTACCCCATCCCCTACCACCTTGAAAGTGTTTGATGGACATGGTTTCAAACCTCATGGACTCTTGAAATATTTCGTTGTGACTTTGAAGGGTAAAATTGTTTCAGTTGATATCGAAGTCATCGACGCGCCCCTGAATTATAATTTGTTACTTGGTCATAGTTGGTTCTATGCAATGATTGTCGTCAAATATTCGTTGTTTCATATCTTACGATTTCCCCATCAAGGAAATATTATCATTGTTGACAAAATCGAGTATATAACTCTAGATCTCAACAATGTCCAACAAATCATGTTCCTATTCTAGGACAGAATAATTTTGAGAGTGTAGGTGTAGGTATTCTTAAGGATTCCTCACTCATGGGGGTTTTTCCTTTGCCTACTCCTCCTACCATGTAGGTTGCCACCTTAAACATGATTTCGAATCAGGCATGGCAATCCTTCGATTCATCTCTTCCATTAGTAGTACCTGGTCTCAACGAGAATTGTTTATTGTCTCTGTCAAGCTTGTGTAAAAATGAAACCAATATTGATCTTAGTCTTTGCTCTTTCTCGTGATCGTAAATACATGAGAATAAAGTACCAATCTTAGTCTTTGTTCTTTCTCGTGCTCGTAAATACACGAGAATGTGATCGAATAAACGTTTATCACTTTTTTGGACTCGTAAAGGTTATATGAAAAAGGAACCCCCTTGAGTCTCCTTTAAGCTCTTTTTAGACTCTCTAAACATGAAAATATTGTCGAGTGATATTGCTTCCTTTCACACTCATTAAAAGGTTTTAAAGGACGTATTTCGAGTGGTATTTTATCTCTTTTTCGACCTCATGAGACTAAAATTACGAAAAAGGATAACCCTGGAGTCGCCTTTAAGTTCTTTTTAGACTCTCTAAACATGAAAAACCACCAAGTTTTCCTTCTTTGGACTCGCTAAAATACACATTGGAGGACCCATATGGGAACGAACCCCTACTTCTTCCAGTTCGTTAAACAAAGGAAGAGGAACCTACCGAAGGTGAGTTATATCGAGCATGTGTTACCCTCCTCAAGCTCGTTAAATGAAAAATAGGTACTCATCTATCTGGGTGGGGGAAAAATTGAAGGAAGTGGGTTAAGTTTTTTTAGAATCCTTTATGGCAGCTTTTGTCGCCCTTGAACATGGCACTTGTTTGCATCCCATCTTACAGTTGGGTAATCCGCTTTTCTCTGAGTCATACTAATTCCATTTGTCGCCATACTTTTTCATCCAGTCGAATATTTCTCTTATTGATGTCACATTACATTATTGGTACTCATCGAGTCAATGCTACCAAGTCAATTGAGTTCCTCATCATGTTCAAGGGAAGTCTCACTTCAAACCATCCATCTGCAATATTTCCAGTTTCCATTTTATGTTTTAGTCCATACTCATTTGATTCACCATATTACATCACTTTCTTGTGTCAGTTTCATGTCGATGATGGGGGATGCATCAAGACCCTCCTTCGACGAGTGTTTTCCTGTCTACTTCAACACATTATTAGGGAATTAGACTTAGAAACTAGTTAGTACCTCGGGACCTGCATGCCTCAATGGCAGGCCTCCTCGCTTCCGACAGTAGGTTTACATCATTGACCTCTGATAGGATGATTCCACGAATGTTTGAATTCAGCTCATTTATTCACATTCGTTGGATTGTACTATGGTACCTTAGGAGTCATTGACATCACTGGTGATTTCCCTCACCCTTGTTAATGGTTTACCTCAATAACCGGTAATCAAGTTCTTTCTACCATGTTTGAGATCAAAACATCTATTCACATGGCTATATTCATACCACATCAGGATCGGGATGAAGACCCTAGGTTGAGAGTTCACTCTGTTATTTGATTTGCCTAGGTTGCGAAGGAGATCAGAGCATGTTGATATATATATATTGTCACATAGATCCACATTGTATTGGTCCATGGCTATGTTTTATCATCTTGTAGCTCCACTATGTATTTTTCATGGCTACGATCAGTTCATGTCATGGAGGTATGGATCCACATTGTATATTTGGTGGCCATATCATTAATCAATATTTTTCATGGATCCGCAGTGTATTGGTCAACAACCATGATTTGAGTCATCTCATATTTTGAGCATAGGTATGACTGCCTTGGAAATGGAACATATATTAATAATGTTTGATGTTTGTTTGCAACTTCTTCCAGGTTCTCCAACTCCACGCCCTTGCATTGAAGAATTGTAAAGTGTTACCATCAGTTTCTCTTCTGACCTCACACTTTAGGGGGAATTATGTTACACAACAAATTACCACACCTAGGTACCTCACCCTAAGTGTCGCAAGTGTCGTAAAAGTGTCATATGCACCTTGTTAAGTGTCACATACACATTGACACCATGAAGTAACATATGTCACAGTCCCTAGTAAATGTGGAGGAGAAATATATTATATGAAGGTCCAAATACTGTGTGCACATGAATTAATTATTAATATTCATAAAAAGGAAATTAATTTAGTGTGAGAATCCACCTCACATTTGGTTTCCTATTTTTAAGGGGAGGTTGAGGATCTCATGGATGGTTGAAATATTTCCTCCTTAAAATACTTGAGAGATATTTCTTCCCTAAAATCCTTAAGATATTATCCTCCTCTACCTCTTCCTCCACCTTTGTATCCACCTCGATCTCCCCATGGTGTGTTGTACTGAGGTACCTTATTATACTGCACGATGTTATATTGAGGTTGTGCAGTGTTATACTTCAGTTGTGCAGTGTTGTATTGTTTTTGTGCATTATTATATGGAGGTGGTACCTAGTTGAACTGTGGTGCAGCTTTCCCTGTCATCATTTCTTCCTGCACCCTATACGTGTCTGAAGTTATTTCCCTCATCAAGTCCATTGTCCTACAATGTTTGTCATTATGAACCACTAATTTGTAAAAATTGCAGTATGAATTATTGAGTATTCTCTGGTACTTCTACATCATTGGACCATGATATGGATTATGCATGTGTGTTTTACATATCTTGCACCATGTTCCTCCTATTGGAAAAGGGTTTGGTATCCCTTTTTCCATGTACTACGTGAAAGTTGGGAACTCATTCTTGTGGTAGCATTATGTCCTGCATGTGGTACACCAAACAACTTCTCTTTTCTCTTTGCCCTTATTCTGGTTCATTTGAAATGTGAAGTTCTTCAGATCCTATTTTAGATATTCTATTGTTGGGTTTGTCTTTTGATATTGGTTCTCTTCCAATTGTAAGGCTACCTACAGAGCCTCTACCTGAGTTTGAAACTTCTACTGCCCCAAAGGGTATTTCAGATGTGGTAGCAGTGAATTCACAAAGAGATGTCTATCTTGCATGTCAGTCATGACATACTTCAACTTACCCTTCAATCATTTTAACCTTTGATCAATCTCCCAAACAGATTCATCGAGTTTCTGTCTAATTTCAATCATCTCATTCATATACTGATCTTCTGAACTAGGATCTTGAAATTAATTTATCAATAGCTTATTCACATCTGCAATCGTCCTTGTTGTCCCTATTGGACTGTTTACAACTAGGATCATGTACCAATCCAGTGTGCGGTCTCTTAGGATGATAGCTAATTGTGCAAGTTTTGTGTCCTCATCTGTGATCTTCTTTTCTTCCCATATCTTTTCATAGATGAATAAATGCATTTCAAGGTCCTCAGATGCCTCTCCCTGAAATTACGATAACCTAATGGTGGGATCATGTCCTTCCATATTGAACTATGATGAACTACTACCTCTACACGATGTAGATATTTGACTACTACTTCCTGAACCGGATCCTCCAATTGTTGCTCCTTGTTTGGATGTACTTCCTATTGTCTTTCTTCCACTAAAATTTTTTTGTTTGAATGATGGTGTTCTTTCTGGTGTGTTAGTCGCACATGTGGTTATGGGTTCCAGACTAACACTGACATGGATAGGATTTATGCCTTTTGTTCCTACCCTTGGACCTCTTGTCTTCCTTTCATATGTTGCGCACAGGATTTCCTCAATCTACTCCACAACCCGGAGATCCTCTACCTCTTCTTCATCACTTGCCAAGCTCTCTCTATCAGCTATGGATCTCTTCTTATCATTCATCTTATATTGGTATGGTACTCCATTGCACGTCTTTCCATTTCTTGCCATGATCTGCTTTATCTGATCTTCCTCCATCATGATTGGGTCCATGGCCTCCTCCTTCTCTCCCTTATCCCTCTCTTCCTCCATTTCTCCACTTCTTTTCAGTTCTTCCCCCTTTCCCCCATGCATGCAAGGAAGTTTAGTTGTTTGATGCCATAGTCATTACACCTTTATTATATAGTAAGATCTTGATTGAAGCATACAACGATCTGATATACCTACCTCTGGGTCCCTTTAGAACTCTTACTCTGTTGCATTGTAATACTTCGCGGTATCTACTGCAAATTTTGTGATAAACCCTGCAAAAATACTGTCGAGCCATAAATCTACTGCGCACGTGAATTTGTTGTTAACTTGTTGTAACTTCACGATCTCCACAAGATTCCACTCAATTTGTAGCATGGTTGTATTTCATCCTCAATAGCCACTCCTGCAACACATGCAGGAAATCACGGAAAAATACCTCGTGCATGTCACTAAATACGTACTTGTCCAGGTATTTGTGCAGTGTTATCTTAGGGTTTTTGTTATCTTTATGTGCAAATTCAAGCTCCTTTGTTTTCAACCAACTTCTAATATCCTCCTTCGTTGGATTTCACGGTCTGAGCATTCCCTTCTATACTTTCATTTTCTGTGCGATTCTTTCACAGATCCCACTCACTCAATCCCATGCAGTTCCAGCCAGCAAAAGAACCATTTGTTGGTTATTACTCTTTACGTCTACTTCTTGACTAACCCAGGTTCATATCTGAACAGGTTTCCAAAAAAACCCTCTAAAACTATCGGCCCTCCTGGTAAACCAGAAGGAAACACAATACAGAATGTACTGCACAGTCTCACCCAAGATAATCCTATGGGTGATTGCAATGCTCATATGCTTGCAGTCTAGGAAAGAGTGGGGATTTGGGATTGCAATTCATCTTCTTAGGCATTGATATGGTTGTTCTTTCTATTATTCTTAATATTCATTCATCTGGTCCGTCTATGAATGCATTCTAACAGATCTAACATATAACAGAACTTACAGAATTATACATTCATCCATTCATAATCTAACTACTTGCAAAAGGTAACCATGCAATCAATCATAACACATAACACAAGTGTTACCATGGTTCACCCCCTCCTGGGCTACGTCCACAAAGATCTGGCTTCCTATGCTCTTTTATTTATATTTCTATAATGTCTTCTGCCGCGCACACTACATTTCTGATCATACAATCACCAAATAGGTTCCACAACCTTTGTGGGGCTAACTAGATCGCACTGGGATCCTCATCCTGCAATCTAACCCTCAAAATATATCTACTTGACTCTCCTACAACTCAACAGCTTACAAAAATGGTATCAGATCTTACAATAGTTTTCTTAAGAAAACACAACAAACTCCAGGCCCCCGACATAGACCTCCTAGGTACTTTTTATACTAATTTTCATCTTATCGGTTGTTACAATCTCTTACAAAAACCCTAACCCTAGCATGGTTAGGTTTTCCTGCATGCACACCTTGCATGCTTTCCTCCTTTGCATGTGTCTTTTCCTCGCATGTGTTTCTTTTCCTTCCAGCTATCTTTTTCCAAATTAAGCTTTACTTTCCAAAAATGGGCTTTTCCTTAAAATTGGTCTGCGCCCAACACGACCCAATGATAGTGCTTTATCTCTCCATATTATTTTCATGCAACACCATTCACTTCTCAAAATGTGGCTCTCAAAACCACTGTTGCACCCCATATGCTTGTTATCTCTCATTCACTTTCACGATGTGACATCAGTTATCCTTTGTAGATCGGGCACATTTGCAACCATTGGATGAGCAGGACCCGCACCTTCACTAGTTCTCAGTTCTTAAGCCTTGGTCACATGATATAACCCATATTTTAAAGGGGATTAAGTCTATTTAAACCACAATTATCCCTTTTTTAAGCTCCCAATAAGCACCCAGGTGTTGGAAAATTAGCCTTGGGCCCTCGCGGATTGATTTTTTCCGTTGATTTATCTAGGTCCCTTGAGCATCTACTAGCCCTTTCGATCTAGGGGCTCTGTAATCTCTCCTTCAATCTCTATCTTGTCGAATTCAACCTCATAACCTCGATCAACATGCATATCAGTGATCTGATTAAATATGGTACTAACACCTTCGCCACAACTATGAGATAATAAACCCAAATAATGCCTTCAATGAACTATATTATATTTTATTATATTGGGTTTCCAATACATGTGCTAATAACTTGTAATATAGTTAAGAGAAGTGTAGTAAAACATATCCATCCAATTGGTTATGTAGGAAATCAAGGGAGGAGAGAGATACATGAACATTCATGTTCAAAGAAACTCCAACAATCTTGAGCACCATGGTATCCTGGGTCAAATATTTATTAATAGAGAGACCCAACCCGCAAATAGGAAGGATTTATCAAAATAATATCAATAATTTTGTTTCAGCACTTGCCTATCTCTAGCCTAAAAAACCACCAAGATCAAATCATTCGTTGGTTCCCCTATGCCAATTTTGACACTTCAATGTTTTGAACCTATTCATATCAATCTCTAATCTATTTATTAAATTAAAAGGGTGGGTATGTTGTGTTCCATAAATATTGTTCTAACCAAGATTGTCCTAAGATAATGGGTAAGTAGAGGTGCTAACCTATCCATCATATTTCTAGTGAATAGCCTATCCATTAGGTGTAATGGTTAATGATATTGTTTTCATAAGAAATAAGCAAGTGACTCAAGTTTGAGTGGATCCAATAGGCAGAGTTCCTCAACATAGGTTATTTTCTTCATTAGTTATTGAACCAATACAACACACACACACACACACACACACACACACATATTCTAATATATTTATCAAAATGTATTTGAATCAATCTCCATGACCTCACTTGACTTCAAGCATCAGGGAAAAAACTAGCTTTGAATCTAGTTGTAATGAGTAGCCTTTTCTTGCCACTTTAAACTAGATAGTGCTTTCCCTAGTGGGGCAGTGTTGTGGCCACAACATCTCCCCTATATTTTTTATTGAATAATCATAAGAAAAGGGATCTCATACTAAAAGTTTTAGCTTCAATTCCTAATATACTACTAATATGATCTTACTATATATGCTTTGACCACCTAGGGGGTTAGGGGTTTGGATCTTTATTGATTGTTTATCTTTGAGGAGGTTTTTTTATTGATAATAGTCTATTTTCTCTTGCACTTATTTTATGTTCTTCATTAGTTTTTTATTTATGGTGTTCCACTTTGACCCTTTGGGGTGAGATTGGTTGGTTTTATTTTAATCCTTTTGCACTCATTGTTTTTAATGTATTGTTGATCCTATTTATTACAGGGTTTAATGCTCTATCTTATACCTTGAAGTGAATTTTCTTTACAGGAATTTTTTTATTTCTTATGCATTAGATTTAACTATCATCTCATTGCATCATTATAAATGAATAATTAGATTTAATAGAACATATAATCACATTGCATCTTCTTGTTTACTCACTACATACATGGTATTCATACTCATGTTTATGTAGTCTATTGATCAAAGTGATTTATTCTCTCCATCTCTTTTTTTTACTTTCTTTATAATTAATGTTCCTAACATTTAATAATGGAATATGATATTGCATAATGGTAAATAAACAATGGTAAATAAACAAAGCACTAGAATGTGAATCCATAGACTTAGAAGAATAAGATGTGAACTATGATGAATCCTCATTACCCTATATTCATGGTAGCTTGGGGAAATGAATTCTAAATTATATTATAGTGCAACAAGTTTCAACCGATTTCAAGGATTTGATTTTGATTTTCCATTAATTTAATTAAATGAACAAAGCTATGAAAAGATGTTGGTAGAATAAGAGAATTTAATTACCTTAATGGAAACCTCAAATTTGTTTGATATTCGTTAACAGGAACCCAAAATTTCCATGCATGCAACAAAATTTAAACTCCATGTCATGCCTTTTTTTGAAACCTCAAGTTTTTATTTAAGGAAAACCCCAAATTAATTTGTTTGATATTCCTTAGTAGGAATCCAAAATTTTCATGCATGCAACAAAATTTAGACTCCAGGTCATGCCTTTTTAAACCTCAAGTTTTTATTTACAGAAAACCCCAAATTTTTATTTTCCTATTTTGAGAGGGAAACGCCAATTTTAATGTACGTAGAACTTCATTTTCCATGCCCTCTAACTTGGAGGAACGCCAAATTTAGCTCATTTTCCAAACTCCATGTCATGCTTTTTATTTGAAACCTCAAGTTTTTATTTAAGAAAAACCCCAAATTAATTTGTTTGATATTCCTTAATAGGAACCCAAAATTTTCATGCATGCAACAAAATTTAGACTCCATGTCATGCCTTTTTGCAACCTCAAGTTTTTATTTACGAAAAACCCCAAATTTTTATTTTCCTATTTTGAGAGGAAAACGCCAATTTAAATTGTACGTAGAACCTCATTTTCCATGCCCTCTAGCTTGGAGGAACCCCAAATTTAGTTCATTTTCCATGCCCTCTAACTTGAAGGAACCCCAAACGAGCACGAACCCAAAATTTCCATGTATGCAACAAAATTTAGACTCTATGTCATGCCTTTTTTGAAACCTCAAGTTTTTATTTACGGGAAACCCCAAATTGTCCTATTTTGAGAGAAACTGGAAATCCCAAATTTTTATCTTTCCTATTTTGAGAGAGAAACAAATTGGAGAAACTGAAAATCCCAAATTTTTATCTTTCCTATTTTGAGAGAGAAACGCCAATTTGTCCTATTTTGAGAGAAACTGGAAATCCCAAATTTTTATTTTTCCTATTTTGAGAGACTATTTTGAGAGAGAAACGCCAATTTGTCCTATTTTGAGAGAAACTGGAAATCCCAAATTTTTATCTTTCCTATTTTGAGAGAGAAACAAATTGTCCTATTTTGAGAGAAACTGAAAATCCCAAATTTTTATCTTTCCTATTTTGAGAGAAACAAATTGTCCTATTTTGAGAGAAACTGGAAATCCCAAATTTTTATCTTTCCTATTTTGAGAGAGAAACGCCAATTTGTCCTATTTTGAGAGAAACTGGAAATCCCAAATTTTTATCTTTCCTATTTTGAGAGAGAAACAAATTGTCCTATTTTGAGAGAAACTGGAAATCCCAAATTTTTATCTTTCCTATTTTGAGAGAGAAACAAATTATCCTATTTTTGAGAGAAACTGAAAATCCCAAATTTTTATCTTTCCTATTTTGAGAGAAAAACGCCAATTTTAGTATACGTAGAACCTCATTTTCCATGCCCTCTAACTTGGAGGAACCCCAAATTTATCGAGATTTGAATACCCAGAGTCAATTTTCCTTTATTTCTCAAGTCATTTAGATCACGGATATCCTCAAATATACAATTTGAAATTTATTGTGTGTTGAAGTCCATACCATTCGTGGTTTTGCACAAGATTTATGTTTGGGAGGTATAAAATTTATAAAATATTTTCAACCAAATCCCATGATGCATGTGGGATAAGTCCCTAAGCTCGCAAATCAATGGGTGAGATTTCCTTTGTGGCAAGATCAACGGTTGTTGTAGCTCGGAGTGTTGCAGACCACAATTCAAGCCTGGAATTCCCAAATCCGATAAGAAACTACTCCTTTGAAATTTTAGGATGTGAATATTAATATGATCAGTTGCTTGATGGATTGATTAAGCTACCCAAATGAATCATGCATTCCTCCAACAAGCACGGAACCAAGTTCTCCATTGTTTTTTAGATATGGAACATACATCCCATTAGGATATTGAGAAGTCATCCCACGAAATTGCAGAGAAAACCTCAAATTAATAGAAAATGGAGAACCCCAAATATGGCGCTGAGATTATCCTTTTTGATGTATTTCTTAAGAATTATGGATTCCCGAATTATGCTAATCCAGATCCTAGTTTTGTTGGCATATCTGGATTCCATTAATTTGAATAACTTTTCTTGTTCGGGGATTGAATTACACCCATGACAGGATATTACCCATTTAATCAACAACTAGGATTATTAGAATACAGTGGCCTATCCTTACCATATTGTATTTGATATTTGGACTTAAATAGTTGTTTCTTTAAACTTTCGGATTTCAAACCTTGCACGGTCTAATTGAAGTTTTCCACCTGTCCATCTGAGCTTTCTCCCTCCTTTGCCACATGATACATGTCATCCTTATCTCAGGGCCACTCATTGTTTTCATCCTAAAATACGTAGGGCATGGTCATGATGCCTTCGAAGAATGTAATAAACAACATACGTTAAATATTGAGTGATTGATTTCATATATTTTTATTCATTTTATAAATGTTCTTAATTATTGGTTTTATAAATTTTGTAGAGTGTTAGAACTCGGAGTTGCAAGCTTAAAATGTTAAAATTTGTGCCAAAGACAAGCACGTTATGAGAAACAAGACATTTTTGCAACAAAATTATAATGTAATCTTGTCAATCTTGTCAAACCTTTTGTCTTCTCAAAAAAATTTAAAATGTTAATACTTCATAAAATGTTACTATCTTTCATTGTGCAAGCTAGGGTCTAGTTTGTGATCTTTTCAACTTTACTTGAAAATGTCAAGTCGTCTTGGTCATTCTAATTATTTAAAGGCCTTGATGATCTTTTCAACTTTATTTGAAAATGTCAAGTCATCTTGATCATTCTAATTATTTAAAGGCCTTGATGATCTTTTCAACTTTGTTTGAATATGTCAAGTCGTCTTGGTCATTCTAATTATTTAAAGACCTTGATGATCTTTTCAACTTTATTTGAAAATGTCAAGTCGTCTTGATCATTCTAATTATTTAAAGGCCTTGATGATCTTTTCAACTTTATTTGAAAATGTCAAGTCGTCTTGGTCATTCTAATTATTTAAAGACCTTGATTATAAAATGTATGATTTTGCAAAATTATGGAATTTTGTTCCCACTACTACAAGTTGTCATTTTAATTATTTAAATGCCTTGATTATAAAATGTATGATTTTGTAGTAGTCATTCTAATTATTTAAAGATCTTGATTATAAAATGTATGATTTTGCAAAATTATGGATTTTTGGTCCCACTACTACAAGTTGCCATTCTAATTATTTAAAGGCCTTGATTATATGATTTTGCAAAATTATGGATTTTTGGTCCCACTACTACAAGTTGTCATTCTAATTATTTAAAGGCCTTGATTATAAAATGTATGATTTTGCAAAATTATGGAATTTTGGTCAGTGAAAGCCATCGACATCACCCACACAAAGCATCGAGGAGGGAGCCCACAAGGAGCATCCCAATGGAGGAGTATAGTGAATGCACTATCCTCTATCTTTTACTTGTGACAAAATTTCTATTAACAAGAACGTCAAGCAGTCTAGTTATGAAAACAAACCTTCAATGTTAGATGACCCAAAGATAATATGGTACCAGAAATCATTTCGGATATGAAGGAAAAATTCATGGATCAAATATCAGTTAATGAGCACCCCAAGGCAAAGAATCGACAGTCAAGAATTAGTTCCAGATATGATGGAGGAGAGTGGCAGTCAAAAGATGACTTTCTTATTCAATCGAGCTCAGTATTTTTAGGTAGAAAATCAAGCACAGATTTGAGGTAATGGATAAAAATTCAGATTTAAAGAAAAATTGGAAAATCAAAATCCCATATTTAATAGACAGTCAAGTTCAATTCACATTATTTCAGCTACAGGTGGCAGAGCAACTGACAAGATGACTCTAGAACACAGATTGGAAGGAATCCAACTTCAGTTGTCCTAGATTTCTTGCAAATAGATCATGGATTGTTTTATTGTTATGATTGTTTCCTAAAAGATAACATATTCTATTTATTGTACTATGTTATTTAAACCACCATTTTGTAATGTAAAGAGGGGGTTTTTTAGCCTTAGGCCCAAGAGAGGCTTTGAGGGGCATGACTGTGTGCTATATTGTAAGCCAAAGGGTTGATGTCTTTATTTTTCTTAATATTGAATATTCTTGAGAGTTATTTATATCAGATTGTATTTGTTTGTTATCCTTTCTTCTTGCTTGAATGGATTACTATATTTAGAATCAAAAGCTATTCATTGATTATAGATTCGTGAATAGAAAAAAAAATGTTGTGATTTCTGTTAGCACCAGAAGTCACCTCTGGATTGCGGAAGAGGTAAGCCTGATACCCATAAGTGTTTGTTGGTTGTTGGCTTAAAAGGTTGGAGGTGAATGGACAAAACTCAATACTAGAATGATGTTACAACACAGAACCAGACAAGAAATGCACAGGGAAGTGAGGGCCACATTAAGTTCAGCCAGTGAGTTGAGTTTAAAAGCGAGTAGAGGGAAGACTTGGTGAGAAGACAAATGAAACTGTTATGGGCATCTGGCTTTCCAGCAGCTTCGAGGGGAAAAACTTAGGCTCGATGATGTTCTCGAAACCAAATTTCAGACACTGAAATGTGTCTACAAAGGACACAGTTACAACTGTAGTATTATCAAACTTCCATCATCCTGCAACTGCAACAACTCGACTGGATCCTCCAATTCCGATCCATTCGGTGCGAGAGGGAAAAAGATAACAAGGGGGGCTGATTAAAACTGGTTACTATGCTAGTGTAATCAAACCTACATTGCAGCAGCATGACAACCCTCGACTGGATCCTCCAATTTCGAGTGTCTTAACATAGTGTTTACAGAGAGATGGAAAGAAACTGATAGTCTCAAATCTATTACATAACCAGGCACAACTCTGGTGTTAAAACGTATTACAAAATGGCAGCTTGGCTCAACCAGTTGACACTTACAAAATATAAAAACTTAGTATATATACTCAGAACTACTAACGGCCCCCAGGGACATGAACGAACCACTGCATTCAAATCCTTGCATCTCCTCCTTCTATTGTCAGGATGCACTTTTCTTCCTCTGTCACATGCAAAATTAAAATAGTATGGGATTTGCAGGAAAACCCATTTACAAAGGAGTTATGGTTTGTTAGCTAGCCGCCACGACCATCCCTTCATGCTTTCCATTTATGTGATGAAACGAGGTTTCAACCACCATCCCCCACTTTCATTCACTGTCTTCATTGGGATCGGGATGAGCCCTGACATCCATGAATTCTCTAGGTGGTGCCCATGACTTTGCCAAATTAATCTTGATGCCTCGAGCCCTACTGCTCTCCTTCTGCAATCAAAACATGCACATTCGGCCCTTGGCACAACTCTTATCCATCGTTCCACACGGCCTCGGGCAATGACCCTACGCTTATCCCATATAAAATTTTGGGGCTTCACATTTCAGGAGTTTTCACTCCCCTTGATTTCAAAAATCCTGATGCCCGAAATCGCGAAAACGGCCCATCTGGATCGACAATCGGATTTTCATTGAACTTGACAGCCAGGATAATTTGCTCGAACAATCTCAGTCGCTCGTTGCTTGACAGGAGCCTTCCCTTTCTTTATGTCTCTTCTCCCATATGACCACGGGCTGTGACCCTATACTTAACCAAATAACATTTTGGGACTTCACATATCAAGAGTTCTCACTCCCCTTGATTCACAACATCGCGATGTCCGAAATCACGAAATGTTCATATCCAGATCGACAGTCGGATTTGCTCTAAAATTGAAGACCAATATTACTTCCCCGAAGACCTCACATCACCATCTCTACGCAACAGGTGCTGATCTTCTTCCCGGACCTGCACACCATAGGGCCACGGGCTATGACCATGGGCCCAAAGTTTGAGCGCTTCGCGATTTTGCGTGTCGGGAGTTTGCGCTATGCTCCATGCTCGAACCTTCGATATGTGAAATCGTGATTTCGTATTATCTACTGCCATGTGCCCCTCTACTTTAGACGGCCTAGATCAAATTTTCATTGTGGTACCACATACCATCGACACTCTTGGGAATACTTTTCTTTGGCCCTAATCTTGCGCCACACATCCCCTGGAATGGACGACCCTGATTATTTCGGGATTTCGCATGTCGCAAGTTTTCAGGACTCACCCTCCTACTTTCCCGACTCACGAAATCGCGAAAATATGACCCAACGGTCCAGATATCTCCCTTGATCAATGACTACAATATTTTCACGATTTCGTGTTTCAGGAGTCTCTGATGTGATCGACTCTCGACCTCCCGATTCGAGAAATCGTGACTATAATGATCGTGCACCACATGTCCCTCTGACATGAAGGGCCTAGATCTCACAATTTTGGGCCATGGTCTGATGCTAAACTTTGCGCAACTCTATAATCCCAATCGCTCGATGGTCGTCAGTCTAATTTATCTGATGGATCCGACGACTGAGACTGAGCCTGTGCTTGATGGCTTTTCGCCCACCAGGTATGTGCATTCCTTTGCATAATTGCGCCCTGACTTTGGATAAAAATGCATATGGTGGGTTTTTTTAAACCCCTTTTCTCGCATTTGGTTACCCAATGGCCAACTTCAAAGGAAAAACATCCCCTTGCAAGAACAAGTACTAACAATAGGCTCCATGGGGGATAGAGTCCTCCCTGCGAGGCTCTAAGATCTCCTTTTGCAGTTCCAGTCGCCTTATGTTGGGCTATGGAGTCAAGCTCAAAACACACTGCTGAAAACACAGGCCGAAAGTAAAAATAAAAATAAACACACATGCTCGAAGGAGCTTATTTATGTACATTCCTAAACTAATAAAATTTTACATAGTGCTAGGTGAAAGGAAACTTCCACCATAACCAATCAAGTAACTTCCCAAATGGAAGCTCCTTTTCTCTGTTGGTGATCACTAGCAGCTGATGAAACCGCGACAACGGAACGGTTACATCCTTTAGCTTTCCTCCTAATGCTGAGGTCATGATAAATCTAGGCAGCTTCAAAACATGAAGGAAGTACAAATCCATGTACTCCTTCACAGGCTCGTAGTCCAAATGGAGAACTCCCGAAAATTTGTAACAAGCGGCCATCCCTGTTACGCAACTGCTCACACATGGTTGAATCTCTCTGGTAGGTACAGGAGGGTGATCAGTGGATACATGATGACTGTTCTCAGGCGATGGCTAATCATTAACAGGTTCTGAACAAGAGGTAAACTGCTCCTTCTATTGCTCCTCTGGTTCTTTTGGTTCTTCTTCTTGTCTCTCCCAAGGGTTAGATTCATAATCATCATAAACATGACCCGTGGGAAAAATCTACTCTTCATCTTGCTTCTTAGTGTCTTCGGCAGGTCTAGGAGGGATGATTTCCTCAAGATAATCTTTCTTAATGAACAGAGGATAAGGCCCAACACTCTGTTCTTGGAAATCCTACACATCCAGCTCAAAACTTGATTTGTAATTGTCATATATAGGTTGGTCACTTCTCTGGTCGGTGAACTGTGATGTGGGGTTTTGATGCTCTTCGTCTGAATAATCCTCAAAGCTAGGAAAAACAGGCCAAAGTGGAATGATCTCCCGATCCTTCCTTTCAGTCCTGAATGTGAACACATCATGGGACATCTCGTGAAGAAAAAGAGAAGAATCCTCCTCCAAAATGGTTTGTTCCTTTAAAACCGAGACAACAGGCTTATGAGGGGCATAAACTAATGTCTCTACCACCATGGAATATTGAATACTACCCTCATCAGTAGGGACACCAAGAACAATAGCTTCAATAACTAGAAAATCCTCTGTATATTCTTCAAAAAGGCAACAGTCATGATCTGACTTCAATTCTTCTATCTCTGTAGAGAGATATTCTACCAGCTCTATAAACATGCCCAAAGCATCCTACTCTTCATGGTCCTCATCCTCACATCTTTCATAAGACACAACCACGTCTTGATCATGGCCTTCATATTCCTCACAACAATTATGACAGATTAACTCAGAGGAATAATGCCTTTGATAGTGCCTACTGAAGGCTGCATAAAACTCTCTCAGGGACGAGATGCTAGCAGGGGGTAAAGAATGATACCATTCACGAGCATCCCCTACTAATGAGAACATGAACATTTTTAATAATACACCCTCGTGATGTATATCCCATTGATGCATGAGTTCGTGAAAGTCACGGAGATGCTAAGCAGGGTTGTCCTTTACATGCCCTCTAAATATGGGAAAATAATCACCCCATTCATCCACAGTAGGGACAACATTAGGAAAACCAAGAACAACAGAAAAAATAAAAGGAGCAAACCTCTGAGATAGGATTTTGTCCATTTCGATCCAGTGGAGTCGCCAAACAATCCCTCAACCATGGAGTCGCCAGGGGAATGATATGCAGAATGAGTGTGTCTGGCCTTCGTTCACCATCAAAGGCTAGATCTTATCATTGTTGTTCCCTAGAGAACTTCTCAAGCTGAGAAGGAAGCTATTGAAAACCTTCTCGAGAAAGCTCCTCTAGGTTAACTTTCAGGTGTGCTAAAAGTAGTCACACTGAAATAGTGGAGTGGAAACAGTGGAGTCGCCAGGTGCACAGTTGCAATCTTTGAAGTACTAAGTTCTGATGCACCTTCAAAACTAGTAAGCTTTGTCGTTCAATCTCAGGGAAAATATTCAATTTCGTCCCCAACAACGACGCCAGAAATGTTAGCACCAGAAGTCACCTCTAGATTGCGGCAGAGGTAAGCCTAGTACCCATCAGTCTTTGTTGGTTGTTGGCTTAAAAGGTTGGAGTTCAATGGAAAAAACTCAACACTATAATGATGTTACAACACAAAACCGGACAAGAAATGCACATGGAAGTGAGGACCACATTAAGTTCAGCCAGTGAGTTGAGTTTAAAAGCGAGTAGAGGGAAGACTTGGTGAGAAGACAAACAAAAATTCTATGGGCATTCGGCTTTCAAATAGCTTCGAGGGGAAAAACTCAGGCTCGATGATGTTCTCAAAACCAAATTTCAGACACTAAAATGTGTCTACAAAGGACACAGTTACAGTTGCGGTATGATCAAACTTCCATCATCCTGCAACTGCAACAACTCGACTGGATCCTTGAATTCCAAGCCATTCCTTGTGAGAGGGAAAAAGATAACAAGGGGATCTGATTAAAACTGGTCACTATGCTAGTCTAATCAAACCTACATTACAACAACATGACAACCCTTGAATGGATCCTCCAATTCTGAGTGTCTTAACATAGTGTTTACAGAGAGATGGAAAGAAACTAACTTCTATTAACTGACAGTCTCAAATCTATTACATAACCAGGCACAACTCTGGTGTTAAAATATATTACAAAATGGGAGCTCTGCTCAACCAGTAGACCCTTACAAAATATAAAAATTGAGTAAATATAATCAGAACTGCTAATGACCCCCAAGGACACAAACACACCACTGCATTCAAAGCTTTGTGTCTCCCCCTTTTGTTGTCAGGCTGCACTTGTCTTCCTCTGTCAGATGTGAAATTAAAAAAGTATGGGCTTTGCAGGAAAACCCATTTACAGAGGAATTATGGGTTGTCAGTTAGTTGCCATGGCCATCCTTTCATGCTTTCCATTTATGTGATGAAAGGAGGTTTCAAACACCATCCTCCACTTTTATTAACTGTCTTCATTGGGATCGGGATGAGCCCTAACATCCATGAATGCTCTAGGTGGTTCCCATGACTTTATCGAATTAATCTCGATGCCTCAAGCCCTGTTGATCTCCTTTTGCAATCAAGACAGGCA
Source organism: Picea engelmannii (assembly GCA_009831015.1). Classification (NCBI taxonomy): domain Eukaryota; kingdom Viridiplantae; phylum Streptophyta; class Pinopsida; order Pinales; family Pinaceae; genus Picea; species Picea engelmannii. Next base: position 542,442 of record ML782517.1, read on the forward strand.
CTTTCATCCCTTGGCACAACTCTTATCGATCATTCCACATGACCTCGAGCCATGACCCTATGCTTATCCCCTATAAAATTTCGGGGCTTCACATTTTGGGAGTTTGCACTCCCCTTGATTTCAAAAATCCCGATGGTCGAAATCACGAAAAATGGCCCGTCTGGATCGACGATCGGATTTTCGTTGAACTTTACGGCCAAGATCATTTGCTCGAACAATCTCAATCACTCATTGCTCGACATGCACCTTCCTTTTCTTTATGGCTCTTCTCCCATATGACCGTGGGATGTGACCCTATACTTAACCAAACAACATTTCAGGACTTCGCATATCAAGAGTTCTCACTCCCTTTGATTCACAACATCGTGAGACTTGAAATCATGAAATGGTCATATCCAGATCGACGGTCGGATCTTCTCTAAAATTGACGGCCAATATTTCTTCCCCAGAGACCCTACGTCACCAACTCTACGTGGCAGGTGCTAATCTTCTTCCCGGACCTGCACACCATAGGGCCACGGGCTATGACCATGGGCCAAAAATTTGTGCACTTCATGATTTTGTGTGTCAGGAGTTTGCGTTGTACTCCATGCTTGAACCTCCGATATGTGAAATCATTATTTCGCATTATATATTGCCACGTGCCCCTTTGCTTTAGATGGCCCAGATCAAATTGTCATTGTGGGACCACATACCATCGGCACTCCTGGGAAGAATTTTCTTTGGCCTGGATCCTGCACCACGCATCCCCTAGAATGGACAACCCTAATTATTTCATGATTTCGCATGTCGCAAGTTTTTAGGACTCTCCCTCCTACTTTCCCAACTCACGAAATTGCGAAAATATGACCCAACGGTCCAGATCTCTCCCTTGATCAATGGCTATGATCTTTTCATGATTTTGTGTTTTGGGAGTCTTTGATGTGATCAACTCTCGACCTCCCGATTCACGAAATCACGACTATGTTGATCATGCGCCACATGTCCCTCTGAAATGAACGGCCCAGATCTCACAATTTTGGGCCTTGGTCTAATGCTAAACTTTGCGCAACTCTATAATCCTAATCGCCCGATGGTCGCCAGTCTAATTTATCCGATGGATCCAACGGCTGAGACTAAGCATGTGCTTGATGTCTTTTCTCCCACCAGGTATGTGCGTTCCTTTGCATAATCACGCCCCGACTTTGGATAAAAATGCATATGGTGGGTTTTTTTAAACCCGTTTTCTCGTGTTTGGTTACCCAATGGCCAACTTCAAAGGAAAAACATCCCCTTGCAAGAATAAGTGATAACATTAGGCTCCATGGGGGATAGAGTCCTCCCTGCAAGGCTCTAAGATCTCCTTTTGCAGTTCCAGTCGCCTTTTGTTGGGCTATGGAGTCAAGCTCAAAACAGACTGCTGAAAATACAGGCCGAAAGTAAAAACAAAAATAAACACACATGCTCGAAGGAGCTTATTTACGTACAGTTCTAAACTAATAAAATTTTACATAGTGCTAGGTGAAAGAAAACTTCCACCTTAGCCAATCAAGTAACTTCCCAAATGGAAGCTCCTTTACTCTATCGATGATCACTAGTAGATGATGCAACTGCGACAGTGGAACTGTTGCATCCTTTAGCTTTCCTCCTGATGCTGAGGTCAGGATAAAGTTGGGCGGCTTCAAAACATGAAGGAAGTAGAAATCCATGTACTCCTTCACAGGCTCGTCGGCCAAATTGTGAACTCCTAAAAATTTGTAACAAGCGGTCATCCCTGTTACACAACTTCTCACACATGGATGAATCTCTCTAGTAGGTATAGGAGGGTGATCAATCGATACATGATGACTGATCTCAGGCGATGGCTTCTCATTAACAGGTTCTGAACAGGAGATAAATTGCTCCTTCTATTGCTCCTCTGATTCTTTTGGTTCTTCTTCTTGGCTCTCCCAAGGGTCAGATTCATAATCATCATAAATAGGACCCGTGGGAAAAATATTCTCTTCATCTTGTTGCTTAGTGTCTTCGGCAGGTCTAGGATGGATGACTTCCTCAAGATAATATTGCTTAATGAACAGAGGATAAGGCCCAACAATCTGTTCTTCGAAATCCTACACATCCAGCTCAGAACTTGATTCGTAACTATCATATACAGGTTGGTCACTTCTCTGGTTGGTGAACTGTGATGTGGGGCTCTGCTTCTCTTCATCTGAATAATCCTCAAATCTAGGACACCAGGCCAAATTGGAACAATATCCCGATCCTTCCTTTCAGTCCCAAATGTGAACACATCATGGGACATCTCGTGAAGAAAAAGAGAAGAATCCTCCTCCACAATGGCTCATTCCTTTAAACTAAGACAACAGGCTTATGAGGGGCAGAAACTAATGTCTCTACCACCATGGAATCTTGAATACTACCCTCATCAGTAGGGACGCCAAGAAAAACATCTTCAAGAACTGGAAAATCCTCTGTATTTTCTTCAAAAAGGCAGCAGTCATGATCTGCCTTCAACTCTTCTATCTCTGCAGAGAGATATTCTACCATCTCTGTCAACTCTCCCAGAGCATCCTCCTCTTCATGGTCCTCATCCTCGCAGCTTTCATAAGACACAACCACGTCTTGATCATGGCCTTCATATTCCTCACAACAATTATGACAGATTAAATAAGAGGAATAATGCCTTTGACAGTGCCTACTGAAGGCTGCATGAAACTCTCTCAGGGAGGATATGCTAGCAGGGGGTAAAGAATGATACCATTCACGAGCATCCCCTACTAATGAGAACATGAACATTTTTAATAATACATCCTCGTGATGTATATCCCATTAATGCATGAGTTCTTAAAACTCAAGGAGATGCTAAGTAGGGTTGTCCTCTACATGCCCTCTAAATATGGGCAAATAATCACCCCATTCACCCACAGTAGGGACAACATTAGGAAAACGAGGAACAACATAAAAAATAAAAGGAGAAAACCTACGAGCCAAGATTTTGTCCATTTCGAACCAGTGGAGTCGCCAAACGAGCCCTCAACCATGGAGTTTCCAGGTGAATGATATGCAGAATGAGTGTGTCTGGCCTTCGTTCACCATCAAAGGCCAGGTCTTATCGTTTTTGTTCCCTAAAGAACTTCTCAAGATGAGAAGGAAACTTTTGAAAACCTTCTTGAGAAATCTCCTCTAGTTCAACTTTCAGGTGTGCTAGAAGTAGTCACACTGAAACAGTGGAGTGGAAATAGTGGAGTCACAACAGTGGATTCTCCAGGTGCACAATTGCAATCTTTGAAGTACTAAGTTCTGATGCACCTTCAGAACTAGTAAGCTTTGTCGTTCAATCCCAGGGAAACTCTTCAATTTCATCCCCGACAATGGCACCAGAAATGTTAGCACCAGAAGTCACCTCTGGATTGCGGTAGAGGTAAGCCTGATACCCATCAGGGTTTGTTGGTTGTTGGCTTAAAATGTTGGAGGTCAATGGACAAAACTCAACACTAGAATGATGTTACAACATAGAACCAGACAAGAAATGCACAGGGAAGTGAGGGCCACATTAACTTCAGCCAGTGAGTTGAGTTTAAAAGCGAGTAGAGGGAAGACTTGGTGAGAAGACAAATGAAACTACTATGGGCATCCAACTTTCCAGCAGCTTGGAGGGGAAAAACTCAGGCTCGATGATGTTCTCGAAACCAAATTTTAGACATGGAAATGTGTCTACAAAGGACACAGATACAACTGCAATATGATCAAACTTCTATCATCCTGCAACTGCAACAACTCGATTGGATCCTCCAATTCTGAGCCATTCGGTGCGAGAGGGAAAAAGATAACAAGGGGAGCTGATTAAAACTGGTCACTATGCTAGTGTAATCAAACCTACATTACAACAACATGCCAACCCTTGACTGGATCCTCCAATTTCAAGTGTCTTAACACAGTGTTTACAGAGAGATGGAAAGAAATCAACTTCTATTAACTCATAGTCTCAAATCTATTACATAACCAGGCACAACTCTGGTGTTAAAATGTATTACAAAATGAGAGCTTTTCTCAACCAGTTGATGCTTACAAAATCTAAAACCTGAGTATATATACTCAGAACTGCTAACGGCCCCCAAGGACACGAACAAACCACTACATTCAAATATTTGTGTCTCCTACTTCTGTTGTGAGGATGCACTTGTCTTCCTCTGTCAAATGTGAAATTAAAACAGTATGGGCTTTGCAGGAAAACCCATTTACAAAGGATTTATGGGTTGTCATCTAGTCGCCACAACCATCTTTTCATGCTTTCCATTTATGTGATGAAACGAGGTTTCAACCACCATCCCCCACTTTCATTAATTGTCTTCATTGGGATCGGGATGAGCCCTAACATCCATGAATGCTCTAAGCAGTGCCCATGACTTTGTCAAATTAATCTCGACGCCTCAAGCCCTTCCACTGTCCTTCTGCAATCAAAACGGGCACTTTCGTCCCTTGGCACAACTCTCATCCATCGTTCCACACGACCTCGAGCCATGACCCTATGCTTATCCCTTATGAAATTTTGGGGCTTCTCATTTCAGGAGTTTGCACTCCCCTTGATTTCAAAAATCCCGATGCCCGAAATCGCAAAAACGGTCCATCTGGATCGTCAGTCAAATTTTCGTTGAACTTGATGGCCAGTATCATTTGCTCGAACAATCTCAGTCGCTCATTGCTCGACAGGCACCTTCCCTTTCTTTATGGCTCTTCTCCCATATGACTACGGGTTGTGACCCTATACTTAACCAAATAACATTTTGAGACTTCGCATATTGGGAGTTCTCACTCCCCTTGATTCACAACATCACAATTCTCGAAATCGTGAAATGGTCATATCTAGATCGACGGTCAGATCTTTTCTAAAATTGATGGCCATAATTGCTTCCTCGAAAACCCCATGCCACTATCTCTACGCAACAGGTGCTAATCTTCTTCCCGGACCTGCACACCATAGGTCCACGGGCTATGACCATGGGCCCAAACTTTGAGCACTTCGTGATTTCGTGTGTCAGGATTTTACGTTGTGCTCCATGCTCGAACTTCCAATATGTGAAATCGCAATTTCGCATTATCTACTTCCACGTGCCCCTCTGCATTAGATGGCCCATATCAAATTGTCATTGTGGGACCACATACCATCGACACTCCTGGGAAAACTTTTCTTTGGTCCAGATCCCGTGCCACGCATCCCTTGGAATGGACGACCCTGATTATTTCATGATTTCGCATGCCGTGAGTTTTTAGGACTCACCCTCTTACTTTCCCGACTCACGAAATCGTGAAAATATGACCCAACGGTCCAGATCTCTTCCTTGATCAACGGTTGGGATCTTTTCATGATTTCACGTTTCGAGAGTCTCTGATGTGATCGACTCTTGACCTCCCGATTCATGAAATCGCGACTATGTTGATTGTGCGGCACATGTCCCTCTGAAATGAACGGCCAAGATCTCACGATTTCGGGCCTTGTTCTGATACTAAATTTTGCGCAACTCTATAATCCCGATCACCTGATGGCCACCGGTCTAATTTATCTAATGGATCCAATGGCTGAGACTGAGCCTGTGCTTGATGGCTTTTCGCTCACCAGGTATGTGCGCGCCTTTGCATAATCATGCCCTGACTTTGGATAAAAACGCATATGGTGGGTTTTTTTAAACCCCTTTTCTCGCATTTGGTTACCCAATGACCAACTTCAAAGGAAAAACATCCCCTTGCAATAATAAGTGCTAACGATTTCCTATCATTAGTGTATTTTATTTCAAGTATTCTTCCATTCATTTTTCAAGAATAATTTATGTTCAATGGGTGTTCTAATTTTTGTTTTTTCTCCTTTCTTCTCTTCGCCATAATTCAAATTTCTTATCTGATAGGTAGCTTGAATGCCTTTCGTCAATAAGACATTTATATGACTCCATTCCCAATGGTTTAAATCATTGATTGACATATATTTTATCGATTTGTTGTCTTTCATTTTACTCATATGATTTACTTACTTGATCCAAATTCCATCAAATCAACCATTGCAATAACTAAGATGTTCTAGGAATTCCCTCCCAGTAGTCAAAGAGCATCTTCTAGAACTAACATAGGGTAAGAATACTTGAGCATATGTCTTAGTTATGGAGAATTCTATAACCTTGGAAATGTATAAATTGAATCAATATTTACAGAAAGACAAACATTTCATGGAGACACTCATATAACCAATTAAATTTGTTATGTAGTAGGAGACCTTAAGTTAGGAAAACAATAAAACTCGTAATTGTGTGAGTACTTAAAAAATATGTTTCATTTGTTATTCGCCAATTATTTTTGGGAAATGAATATTGAACCTTGAATTGGAAAAGGGAATAGTTGTAACTGCAGAGAAAAGAGAGGAAGTGAAGCTTCTATATGAGGAATGGTTCATGGGGCAGTGACTGCAAAAATACTATAAATGGAATCTCTCCTTTAGGGGAAAGGGGTTAGAAAATATGAAATTGAGGTATTGAATATTATTATAAATGTTTAATGAAATATTGAAGGTCGTTTGGGGATTTTTATTTTACTTCAGTATGAGGAACTATTTATGAAGAATGGATACAAGGAAGAGCTAGTTCATGATCAATTTATGTGATTGACATTGTTTGTAAATTGATAATATTACTATAGTATTCTCATTTATGAATTTTCTTAGTGAAATATTATGAACTAGTTATGAGTGAGATTGTAGGGACATACTCATATCATTTATATGCAATTGAATATTCTAGTAAGGTTTATGCTAGTAAATATGAATTCCTTCCTATTTATAGTCATGTTTAATTGTATGCTTCAATCACATTTTTTCCATGGTTAGAATGGACTACATTTTCATGTTAGATTACGATGCATTTAGAATTTAGAATATTGCAAGTGAACATGTCTCCCTTCAAGGAGAAATATTTTAAATTAGTGGAAATCGAGCCCACATACTAGAGTAAATTTCCATACCAAATGAGAGTAAGTTTAATTAGGACCTTCCATCAAGAAAGTCCCCCCTTGTTGACGTAGGTCATTTTTTACCCATCAATAGGAAGGTAGAAAAAAGTACACAATATTTTCTTTTCTTTTATGAATATTTGAACACCTCATATGCTAATGGCCAATATGTATTACTTGTTGGATTAGATCAAATTGTAGGTTTATTATTGTCCAATAAATACACCAACAAAAAAAAATTGTGTGTATGTTAATTTAGGGGAAATAATTGCATTTCTTTAGCATGTTGTTGTTGATTTTTCATAAGCTAGGTTAAGCATGAAGTTCATTTCATTTTTAGCATTCCACTTAACCATAAAAAATAATGTTGCAGCAACCAAGATCACAAGAAGAAGCACCATGCACAAGAACACAAGAAGTATCCTGGGAAACCCTTCTCAACAAGGGAAGAAAACCCAGCCAAATCCTTTGTTATATTCTTCAAGAGAAATACCTTCACCACCAAAAAATACCTAGCACACAAGAGGGTGCTCAAACCCTAGAATACTAGCACCCAAGAGAGGTGTGCACCTTTTCCCAAGTAGATGTACTTGCTGAAATTTCCAAACTCACAAGAAATATATGTTTCCATAATGGGGATTTTACTTTTACTTATACTAACCTAAACCTATCAACTAAAGTGTCAATTGTCTCAATAGGGCTGACCTCACTAAGTCACAATATTATTATTATTATTATTATTATTAACCATATTAATTATCTTTTACATTTATTATTAATCACATTAAGGTGGGGTCGACCTGTACCCTTTACATAACAATTAGGGTTACAGGCAGGTCTGACTCTTGAAAAACATATAACAAGGGATCTGATACACCCACTAGTGCTCATCCACTAGGGGCACATCCATAGGGATGTCATATTTCTAGATCACTGCATTACACAAAAGAACCAGATCTTCACACATTCACCTATGCTCATCCACATGCACGTCCACTCTATAGATCTTCTTTCCTGCTGCCTCACACAAGAGAATCATCTGGAGTCTTCTCATCAACTCTACTTCTCAAAGGAGGCTAATACATCATATTCATTTATGTTCACATGATGATGCACTCAACACTTTGGGATTTCACGCGTTCACCTTGTGCTTAGCCATAGGCATGTTCAACTCAACAGATCACCTTTCCCACTGGATAATCATCTGGATTTCTTCTCAACTCTCTAAATGGAGGAGGTCATCTCTACGTTCCTAGATCTATCTCAGGTAGGAAACACATACCCTTCTTAGGGGCTTTCTCTCATGTTTGTAAGCTAAAAGAAAGACTTACATAGCTGCAATGATCCACACCTCATGGGTTTGTAAGCTGGAGAATATCTCACATAGATGCATTCATCAACACTCCCTCTCAGCTAGGGAGGCATTCTTTATCATGCCAAGTCTCACATGGATGTATTTTGAATTTTTTCTTGGCTGGAGTTATCGACACTCCCTCTCAACTAGGGAGTCATTCTTCACAAAGTTTTTTGGTGAAGATATCTGCAATCTGCTCATGTGTATGAAGGTACTGCATGTGTACGATTTTCCTCTGCATCATATCTCTGATATAAGAATATTTCATCTCATTGTATTTCGATCCATCATGAAACATTGGGTTCTCAAGGAGCTTTACTCACGGCTCTTGGTTATCATCATAGGATCCTCATGGTCAAGTAAATCTATCAGAAGCTTGTGAAGCCACATTTATTCGCACACTCGATACTATATACTCTACCTCTGTGGTACTCAAGGCTACAGAGTTTTTTTTCCTGCTGCATTAGGAAACCATGGAAAACTTCACGATAGAACATCACCCGGACGTGCTTTTCTAGTTCATTGTACTCTCTGATCAATCTGAATCGGCATATCCTGCAAACTCAAGTTCATACTGGACGCATATCTTAGGCCATATCCAATATATGTTTTGATGTTATCTAGTGAGTCTGTCTCGGTTGACTCGTGAAATGACTAGGCACATTCACTACATGGAATGAATCAATTATGGTGTTAACCAGATACATTAGTGATCCAATCAGTTGTGGATCAATCTCATCTGAATTATCATCAATCTTATTCTTTAAATCCATCACGATGGATTTTGCATTCTTTTATACTGAACTTCTTTAATATTTTCACTGTATATTTTCCTTGACTCAGGAAAATCTTATCAGTCCTTTGTCATACTTCTTGTCCCAAGAAGTAGTGCATCATACTCAGATTATTCATCTTAAATTCAGAAGTCAAGTATTACTTGTATCCAACAACAACAATGTATGAATAAGTCATCAGGATCATACTCTCGTCACCAACACTGTAATGATATAGGTTTGGATCAACAACACTCTTCTTGAAATCCAAGCTCATCAAGAATCTATCTATCTGATATAGTTTCCAACTCATGGATGGAAGTGTATTGGGTTCATTGGGTCAAGTGTCTCATCATAGACAACTCCCTTTGTTTATGAGAAACCTTTGGCTATATATATTGTTTTGTATTTCTCAACACTTCCATTAGTTTCATGCTTGATCTTATAGATCCACTTGGAAGTTACCATGGACTTTCCTTCTGGTCCCTGAATAATATCTTATACATCATTCTTTAATATATACTGGTATTCTTTTGTTATGTCATCTTTCCATACCTGTTATCTTGTTTATTTTCTAAGACAAGAAGGCTCAACATCAATGAAGTGGCTCATGACTGAAGGATAGCTTTAAAATCTCTTTTGATTTCTCAGGATGTGCCTTAAGAGGCTTGTATGTTTCTCTGCCTCTTGCAGAGTGAGTCTAGGTAGGCATTTTATGCCCTACTGCAATATCTATGAACATATCAGCCGGGGAAACTGGATCAGCTGGAATAATGTTTGTATCCCTATGGACTGTTGAAGGGGGAGAAGGTATTATCTCACTGTCAATCTCTATCTGAGATTCTCTGGGTCTTTGAAAATTCACTGTATCCTCTCTTTCTAAAGGATCTAGCTTGGAATTCTTCTCTTTGGGTACATAAAAATACATTGGGCACCCAAATATCTTGAAGTGTTCAGCCTCAGGCTTCACTCTGGTGGAGGCTTCTTCGGGAGTTGTGTTTCTCAAAGTTTGGTGAAGACTCTTGTTATGAACATATATTGTGTCATGCATGCTTCTGCCCATAGAATCATAGAAGGATTATGATCATGCATTATTGCATTGGTTTCCTCAATGATGGTTCTATTCTTCTTCTTTCTCAAATAGATTTGACTCCTTGTGAGTCAAGTGGCTCCCTTTGAAGGATAAACATCTTCCTTTTCTTGTTAACCTATCTGGAACAAGAAAACAAAAAGAACCAACACAAGAATGTCTCCTAAAGGAGAATAATGAGTACATCTCTAGAATCAAAAAAATTTAAGGAATGTTGTCACAGCTACAACACCTACTTGTAATGTAGAAAACTTATAGAAATATAGGTTAGAGGAATGCCAATTACAAAAATCAAACCTGGAGTCTTTACTCTGAGTGTGTTGTTCCTCTTAATTCACTGAGATCCCTTTGGATCCATGACTTCAACAAAGGTTCCTTCCTCCTGCAATTTCCCTCATGATAATGATACAAATAATATATACAAGTGCATACCCGAGGATGCTGATATGATTTATCCAATGGCTCTTGGATGATCTCTATCCTCTGAGATATTTATGAAGAAGATAGTCACGGTGTCACCTTTTTTCGTCTTTATTATTTTGAAGCTGGCCCTTCAATGCAAGGGCTTGATTAGGTGATTGGCTTCCTTGTCCTGACGTCATCTTCCTTCCATTCATTGATAGTTGTCTCTGGTAAACCCTTTTGTATTACCCACAATAAGTCTTCCTCTGAAGTCTAGTCTTTCACTAATTTTTAAGTTTCTTGATTCATCAAGCTTATCTTCCATCATAGGTTTTGTTCATCATAATTTTAGATTCTTCACAACCCTTTGTCAACTAGGCTAGAAAACCTAACGCCTAGGCTAGGATAGCACTTTTAGGTTTTATTGGACTTATGAATGCCAACAATAAGACTTTGAAATATAGGAGAACATTGGTGAGCTGAAGAGCTCCTTCAATGAGTTTGCAGAAACCCTAATTATGAAATTTCTGCAAAAATTGGCGAAACCCTAGGGACAAAATTTCAAAATGCTCAGAATGTCACTCTGAGAGTCTCTGGAGATGCGTTGGAGGAGGCCGTACTCTCCTATGCCAAAATTATCCCCAACATTCAATTTTTTAATGACTAAAACACCTCATAAAGGAAGGTCGAACGGATTTTCTAGAAACCCTAGGAGGGACGTACGATTCTGCAGAAAAGAGAGGAGACTGGTAGATGCTTGTGCAATGGGTTCTTAGAGACCTATGCTTTGATACCATGTTGATTTTTCATAAGCTAGGTTAAGCAATAATTTCATTTAATTTTTGCATTACACTTAACCATAAACAATAATGTTGCAGCGACCAAGATCACAAGAAGAAACACCATGCACAAGAACAGAAGAAGTATCCTACGAAACCCTTCTCAACAAGGGAATAAAACCCAACCAAATCCTTTGCTATATTATTCAAGAGAAAGACCTTCACCACCAAGAAATACCTAGCACACAAGAGGGTGCTCAAACCCTAGAAGACTAGCGCCCAAGAGAGGTGCAGACCTTTTCCCAAGTAGATGTAATTGATGAAATTTCCAAACTCACAAGAAATATATATTTCCACAATGGGGATTTTACTTTTACTTATACTAACCTAAACCTGTCAATTGAAGTGTCTATTGGCTCAATAAGGCAGACCTCACTAGGTCACAATATAATTATTATCATCATCATTATTATTATTATTATTAACCATATTAATTATCTTTTACATTTATTATTAATCACATTAAGGTGGGGCCTACCTGTACCCTTTACATAACAATTAGGGTTACAGGAAGGTATGACTCTTGAACAACATATAATAAGGGATCTGATACACCCACTTCTCATCCACTAGGGGCACATCCATAGGGATGTCATATCTCTGGTTCACTACATTACACATAAGAACCAGATCTTCACACATTCACTTGTGCTCATCCATAGGCACATCCACTCTACAGATATTCTTTCCCATTGCCTCACACAGGAGATTCATATGGATTCTTCTCATCAAATCTGTTTCTCATAGGAGGGTAATACATCATCTTCATTTCTATTCACATGATGATGCACCCAACACTTTCGGATTTCACACGTTCACCTTGTCCTCAGCCACAAGCACGTCTAACTCAACAGATCGTCTTTCCCACTGGATAATCATCTGGAATTATTCTCAAATCTCTGAATGGAGGATGTCATCTCTACATTCCTATCTCTCTCTCAGGAAGGAACCACATACCCTTCACAGGGGATTTCTCTCAAGTTTGTAATATTAGAGAAAGACTTACATAGATGCAATGATCCACACCTCACGGGTTTGTAAGCTGGCGAATGTCTCACATAGTTTCATTCATCAAAAGTTGTTACAAATACATGTAGCTATATAATAGAATGAATATGAAATATAAATGTAATATGGAGAATAATATTGATCTACTATCTTATATTTCATGGTATCAAAGCCATCGCTCGATCACCATGCTTAGGTTGATTACATTGTAATCCAGTAAAGAAGGCTCTGGTTGAGGATGCCTTAGTTGAGGACATTGTTGTTCAATGAAGGATACTATTTTAAAGATTATCCATGAGCTTCCAGTTGTTGTGAGAAATATCACCCTGCAGACAGGTTGAGCTCCCCTTAGTTTGGTTTTCTTCAACTAAGATAGAATAGAGAAAGTGGACACTAACATCCCTTGCTCATGTCTATTCACACATGAAAACAATAAGAGAGAAAGGAAAAGAGACTTAACTTTTTTTGGAGGTTATCCTTGTTTGTCCTTGTTTCTCTAGCGTTGGATCTAGTCCTAGCTCAGTCACGATCTCCCTGCACTTAAACAGAAGGATATTCCTCTTCTACTAATTGAAAAAGTTTAGATAAAAGAAAATCTAACTACATGAAACAAGAATGATATTCATATGTAAACTTAAAAGAGACCGAAGTATGGGAATATTCCAAGCTATTATTATTAAGAGAAACAAGAAAGGCTTACACCGATGATGTGGTGCAGATATTCCTCCAAGCTTCTCCTATCCATCCCTTGCATGAATTCCTTGAGATCAAAATGATGATGCTTAAAATGGATTCGTTCCTCCCCCTCACCTTGGAATTCCATCATTATATAGGATTTGGAGGCTTAACCACCATGGAGAATATCACTCACTAAATCCACTAAATTGGGATCTCCAATATTTTTAGGGAGAAAATATCTCTCAAGGATTTTAGAGAGAAAATATCTCTCGAGGATTTTAAGGAGGAAATCTATCAAGATCCATCATATTAGGATTTTGGTTTGAGAAAATATCTCAACCATCCATGAGACTCTCAAATTCTCCTCGAGATTAGGAAACTAAATTTGAGGTGGATTCTCACACTAAATTAATTTCCTTTTTTCAATAATAATGAATAATACATGTGCGCATAGTATTTTGACCTTCATATGATACATTTCTCTACTAACATGTTTAGGGATTATGACAAAAACTCCCTCACTAAAGTGTGACAAATCCACACTTAGTAGTGTGGGAATTTTGTGTGTAACAAATGCCCCCTAAAGTGTGATGTCAAAAGAGAAGTTGATGGTTGAAACACTTTAAAAAATTATGTGCGCCAAGGGGTGTTGGAATAAGAGAGATAGATGGAAGTTGCAAATAAACATAAAACAACCTATATATGAATCATCTCAAGGTAGGCATTTCCATGCTTGGATTAAACTGACTCAAAGCATGGTCTCTGACCAATACGTTGAAGATCCATGAAAGTGTTGACTAAGGATATGGTCATTGGTGATACAATGTGGATCCATACCTCCATGACTGAATCTGGTCATAGCCACGTAAAAGTACATAGTGGAGCTATGATATGACAACAACATAGCCACAGAACAATACAAAGTGGATCTATGTGACAATGTACATCAGTAAGATTTCTCTTCATCGCAACTTGGGTGGGAAAATAACACCAATAGGTGACAAAATGGTTCCCAGGGTCTTCATCCCAATCTTGAACCAATATGATTCTAACCATGTGAATACATGTGATGTTGTCGAACATGGTAGAAACCACTTGATTACAGGTGATTAATGTATATTGTTAACAAGTGTGAGGGAAAGCACCAGTGATGTCAATGAATCTCAAGGTACCTTAGTACAATCCAGTGAATGTAAATCAATGAGTTGAAGTCGAACATTCAGCAGAATCTTCCGATCAGGGGCCAATTATGTAAGCCCATTGTTGAAAGCGAGTAAACCTTCCATTGAGGCATGCAAGCTCCAAGGAACTAATTGGTTTCTAAGTTTGAATCTTGGATAATGTGTTGAAGTCGAAAAGAACAAACTCGTCAAAGGAGGGCCATGATGTATCCCCCATCATCGACATGAAACACATTAAGATAATTTTTTGAGATGATAGATAAAATGTGGATGAACTAACACAGGTATGAAAAAGGATAATACTACAGAGGTTGATTGAAGCTAATACTTACCTTGAACATTGTGCGACATGACAAGTGACTTGGAAACATTTACGCGATGAGGCTTAAATCCAAACATAATGTGATTAAAACCAAAGGTTCTCTTCAAAGGAGTCGAAAGAGTATGATGACACATGGAATTGGTATGATTCAAATACAAGTGGATTACCCAACTGTAAGCAAAATGCAGATAGTTGGCATGTTCAAGGGTGACTAAGAAAATTTTTTGTAATGTTTCAAAATCTTAACCCACTTCCCAAATTCCCCCCCATCCAGATAGATGTGTACCTCTTTGTTTTTTAACAAGCTCAAGGAGGATAACAAAATATTAGTGCAATTCACCTTCGATGAGATCCTCTTCACATGTTTAACGAAACTGAAGAAGTAAGGGTTCGGTCCCATATGGGTCATTCAATGAATAATTTTACGAATCCAAAGAAAGTAAAATCAATGGTTTTCCATGTCTAGGGAATTTGAAAAGAACTTAAAGGAAACTCCAAAGTTGACTTTTTTCATAAGTTTTAGTCTCTCAAGCCTAAAAAATTATAAAACGATACGAGAGAGAACTTGTCTAACCAAAAGGGGCTAGATTATTCATTTTTTGTAATTAGTCTTAAGAGTCTGAAAAAGGGGTAAACTACCACTCTAAAGACTCCCTTTCAAACCTTTTAATGAGCGTGAAAGGAGACAAGATCGCTCGACAATATTTTCATGTTTAGAGAGTCTGAAAAGAGATTAAAGGAAACTCCAAATAGTTCCTTTTTCATATATCTTTTACGAGTCCAAAAAATTGATAAAATTATACTCGATAACTTATTCTCATTTATTTACAAGCACGAGAAAGAACAAAGACTGAGCGTGGTAACCTATTCTCATGTATTTACAAGGATGAGAAAGAAAAATTACTAAGCGTGGGGTGGGTTTCATTTTTATGCGAGCTTGAAACTGAAAATAAACTATGCTCGGTGTGAAACCCCATCAATAGGTTCCTTCCCAACATAAAGTGCAAAGGTTTTGAGTGATACCCGTGGATGGTTGGTAATTTTCCCCCAACTGAAGAGCTAGCCTCTCAACTCCAACATAATTTCTAGAGGCTGGACACATTCCCCCTAAGCTTCGTTTCGTCTACCAACTCTTATGTTGTCACCAATTTCTTCACTCAACTAAACTCCCGGTTACTAGTAGGTAAATGTTCACCAAAGGAAGAAAGATGATCAAATGACATAGGAGAATGAAATGAAGGTTCAATTACGAGATCTAGTGAATGTTCACCAAAGAAAGAAAGATGATCAAATGACATAGGAGAATGAAATGAAGGTTCAATTATGAGATCTAGTGAAAAACTTGACTAAACATTTACGAGATCTAATGAAAGACTCGACTAAATCATAGAGGATTTTGTTTTATTTTTTTGTAATGAGCTTGAAACAAAAAAAGGAACTATGCTCGTAGACTTCATATTCATTTTTTAACAATCTTGACACAAAAATGGTAACTTTGCTCGTAGATGGTTTTATTTTTACATAATATTGAAACAGAGAAAAACTATGCTTGGGGTAGGTTTCAATTTTACACAAGATTGAAACTAGAAACACTATGCTTGGGAGTACTTGTTTCATTTTTTAACAATATTGACAAAGAAATAGGAACTATGCTCGTGGTTGGTTTCATTTTTTAACGAGCTTGAAACCAGAAAATAAATTGTGCTCATGGTTGAATACCATGGCTTCCAAGAGGTCTTCATCAAACAAAAGAACAACAATTTGGAAGGAATACATGGTAATTGGATCAATAGGGGGAAGAATATACTCCAAGGTCCCTAACAAGGGAGGTACCATGTCAATTGTCAAATTTAAATCCAAATAAGATGAGAATAAAGTGAGAGGCTCCTTCTCATCGTCGGTCGAAAGCATGGGACATGTTTCCACATATTTAACATGTGGCATGGTGGATATTTCTTGCATATAAGAACTATTCATGGAATTCAGATGGTTGGCAATCAGATGAGGGCCAATGAATGAAATTTGGTCAATGGTCACAATGTTTCCATTATGAGGGAAAGACATCACTCAAAAGAGTGTGGACGTAATAGCTTTCATAGCATAAACATAGTCCCACCTGAGGAGAAAACTAAAGTCCAAAGGGCCTTGGACTACCATCACATCAATATAGACAACTTTCCCCCCTAAGGTGACATGTAACCGAGGAAGGATCCCTAAATGTTCATTGGATCTTTTATTAAAATGCAACATATTCTGAATATCGGGCACAAGTTGAGGAGAACCTAAATCTTTTCAAGCGTTCGAGGATAAAAAGCTAACAAAAGAGCCTTCATCTATAATAGAATGACATATATTATATCGCAAACTCGTGCAATGATTTGGAAAGGAAGGTAGGAAGGAAGGAAAGATGTCGTCAATCCATTCCAATCAAATTAAATTACCTCAATACTTGGAGGGGGTTCTGTGGAAACGGGTGAAATTCCCCCTTGTCTGGAGGAATCTGTAGTCACAAGAAGACCCTAAGTAGTATCTACTTCACTCTTCAAGGGAAGAGTGGGATCGAACGATTATGGGACTGGATCGACCAATTGATCAAATTCACTCTCCAAGGGGAGAGTGGTATCGACCAAGGATGAAACTGGGTCGACCACTTGAACTACCAGATCAACCGATGATGGAACCAGATTGACCAATTCATGAACCAATGGCGGGTTGGTAGAAATATTACGGTAACCAGTTGGAATTTTTTGTTGGGAAATAACAATCTCTTCCAACAAATGTGAATCCTCATCCATATGAGGGAAAAGGTAAGACTGATTACTTCCTTCACATAACCTACAAGGAAACTTCACTCTACCTTTCTTACTTCCAACCTTACTATTACTAGTTAACGGGTTGT
The DNA here is from genome assembly GCA_009831015.1 of Picea engelmannii. Lineage (NCBI taxonomy): Eukaryota > Viridiplantae > Streptophyta > Pinopsida > Pinales > Pinaceae > Picea > Picea engelmannii. The sequence goes on from ML782517.1 coordinate 559,957, forward strand.
CACCAGCATGACTTGAGGCATCTGGTGACATGGGTTTTTGAGAACCCATAGACCACACTTCTAAGATCTTTGGAAGACCATTGCAATCCTTAAGAAGGTGGTCACCCTTATAAAGCCTGCAAGGGAATTTGGGCTTGCGATGTGGTTGGGTAGGATTGTCAATATCATCAACACTCCCATCCTTATTAATAGTAATTGGTTGATTTCCTCCAACATGACTTGTGGTGGTTGGAATCTTGGACCCTTGCTTATTTTTCTTCTTCTTAATCTTCATTTTCTTCTTATTCTTATCCACCTAGTTACTAACTCCAAATATTTCATTAGGCGAAGAAGAAGAAAGGGCAGAAGACATTATGGGCGAAGAAGGCAAAGGTTCAACATGAGGTTGATGTTCTTAAGATAGATAACTTGCATTTGAAGCACCATGCGCATTCAGGATCACCAGAGTGGAAAATAACCATATCGGTAACCCTATAGTGAATCCGGGAAGAATCAAAGTAGCAATGTAAGGAGGACCAACATTTCCAAACGAAGGAAAATAAAAAGGTTCCCCTTGAAAATGGGTCCCTTCGTTGGTAGTCTCAGGAAATGTTGCCATAGAAATAGACTCAACCTATTTTTTGTTAAATCAAAGAGAAAACAATACCAAAGTCCCTATAATATAAGAGAAAACAAACAAAGGAAGTAGGGATATTCCAAAGATGGAGATGAGGTCGTCAACGAAGATATGCGAAGTAGTTACCCTGGCCTCCACGTAACATCCCTTCCTAGTGAAAGTAACCCTCACTTTAATGGGCCACCCTACAGGGTTACTGAAAGTGTGATACGACATCTGTCTCGGGTACCATAAGGAACCTTCTGAAGAAGGAACCCTCCTTACAGTCACCCATGTAGAATCCTAGGAAAAAAAACTATGTTTACCAATTTCACAATGAGCAGTCGGGTGGATAACTAGTCGACAGTCAAGACTAATAAAATGGAACTAGTAATGGTGGACACAAATCCATGACCCAGATACTAAGAATAATTTTTTTCACCCCGAGGACTTTCCACTCTTCAAAGCTCCAAATTTCTAAAGTCCCACTACGCAAATGGAAGAGGGGAGATCTCAAATCACCACTTCTCTCGTGTAAGAGGACCTCTCCCGACAAATGTCAGTTATTACTACTTATATTTCAAAACTCTCTATTATTATATGATCTTGTTTAAGTGGCCTTGGATAATTTACTCTCTACCCTACAACCAAGGCCCTAAAATCATAGACTTTTGATCATTTTGTAATAAAGAAAAAGTCTAGTTGATTTTAGATTATGTGCTTGTTCCTTTTGCAAATGTTTGTTACTCAAGAGGGATTTCTAGATTCAAATTAACTATGATGTGTGACACTTGACTGAAAAAATACTTCAAAGAAAATATGAATGCAATGCAATCTTAAGTTTTGATGAAGGCTATCTGTAGAAAGGAGAAAGAGGTTGCAAGTAGAGAAACAATTAAAAATTTCAATGCAAGAAACATAAATTACTCTTTGAATTTAAAAGGTGTCCAATATATGAGTCCAAGAATTTTTTT
>ML782517.1:561625-580082 GCA_009831015.1 Picea engelmannii
CTAATAATTTGAGAAATAATAAATCCTCTTTATGTCATTTATTATAGTCTTCAAAATTATTTTTTGGTCTATGTTCTTTACCTAAGATGATTTGATCAAGATCTCTAAACTTGTTAATAGTGAATATCTTATGACTCCACGAGATATAGTTCTTTCCATTCAACTTTTTAAATTCTAGAAAGATTAAATGATGCAGATTGGCCATTTCTAACACAAATAGTATACATAGATCAATGCAATCAAGAATAGAATAGACTTACCAAATTAGCAAAGTATATTTGACTCTTCACACAATGATTATATCAGCGTGAGAAAATTGTTCTCTTTCCCTCGTAGAATCTCCTTGATTTAGTAGTTGTGATATCATAAGAAAATTATGTGGATTGATGACTTATCCTTACTATGCATAAGTGTGGGACTAAAGTCTTCATGTTTCCACTCTAATTTTTCCAATTGCTATAGAAAATAGTCAATCCATCGAGCAATGAAGCAATATATTTCCACAATCAAAATTGTAGATGACTTCTCTTTACAAAGTGTGAAGGAATTGGACCTCTACAATGTCATTCATGATAGAATATAATAAGTGTGTCTCTAATAGAATCACATTGAGATCATGCGTTTTTTGTTAGATGGGCACTAGGGATATCTTGAGGAACCCTAATTTCACCACACACGAAAATCCCTCTCCAACCTTGCGCTTGGAATGGACATTGGGTTGTTGATACCTGCTGCCTAGAACCACTCAATTAGGTTACCCAATTAGTAATAACATGGAGATTTCACGATTCTGAAACTATGATTTCAAATAATGAATTCTAGGTTACATGCGTCTCAAACAACGATTCACGATTCGTATGTGCCCAAATTGGAACCAACATGACCTATGTGAGATTGGTCTTAAACACCAAATTCCCACACTATCGAGTGTAGATTTGTCACACTTTAGTGAGAGAGTGTTTTTCATAATACCTAAACATGTTAGGAGAGACATCTATAATATGAATGTCAAAATACTATGTGCACATGTATTATTCATTATTATTGAAAAAGGGAAATTAATTTAGTGTGAGAATCCACCTCACATTTAGTTTCCTAATCTCAATGACAAGTTGAGAATTTCATGGATGGTTGAGATATTTTCTCAAACCAAAATACTAATTTGATGTATCTTGAGAGATATTTCCTCCTTAAAATCCTTGAGATACATTTTCTCCCTAAAATCCTTGAGAGATATTTTCTCCCTAAAAATCTTGCAGATCCCAATTTAGTGGATCTAGTGAGTGATCTTCTCCATGGTGGTTAAGACTCCAAATCCTATACAATGAGGGCATTCCAAGGTGAGGGGGGGGAGGAATCCATTTGAATAATAATCATTTTGATATCAATTCATTCATGCAAGGGATGGATAGGAGAAGTGTGGAGGAAGATTTGCATCACATCATGGATGTAAGCCTTTCTTGTTTCTCTTAATAATAATAGCTTGGCCTATTCCCATAATTCTGTCTCTTTTAAGTTTACATATGAATATCATGCTTGTTTCATGTAGTTATATTTTATTTTATATAACCTTTTGCAATTATTAGAAGAGGAATATCCTTTTGTTTAAGTGCATGGATATCATGATCAAGCTAGGACTAGATCCAACGCTAGAGAAACAAGGAGCAACGAGGACAACCTCCAAAAAAATTGCAATCTCTTTTCCTTTCTCTCTTCTTGTTTTCATGTGTGAATAGAAAAGAGAAAGGGATGTTAGTGTCAACTTGCTCTATTTGGTATTAGTTGAAGAAAACTCAACTAAGGGGAGCTCAACCTGTTCGCAGGGTGAGATTTCTCACAACAGAATTTGGTGACGATACTAGGGATGATTGTTCCTTGGTTTTTAGCCCTGCCATTTCTTGTTTTTTGATTGATGAATGTTTGTTTTTCTTTGAATTTATTTTGTCTTTTCATATTCACTATATAGCTTATATAATCCTTGATTAGCTTCATGTTGAGTCTGGGCTAATTTTCAGTTGTTCTTGTGCACTTTTCAACAATGACGCTCACCCCTAGTTCCTTACAGAGTGTCATTGACGTTCCATGGTAGTGTATTTGGGAGTGCCACTCTTTTAGTAACTCTATGTCCCCTTAGTGATAGGAGCATCACCCTTGTTTCTGCACTGATTTTGGTCTTTGTCTTCTCTGTTTCTTGGCTTTTTGACTTAGAGTTAGACCTCCATTTCTTGTTGGATTGATTGGGATTTTTTTTGATTGAGAAGGTTGTGCATATAACTCTTTTTTCTTTTGGTAATCTATTGTCTTGGATCAAGTTGTGAACAGGTCATAAGCCCTTCAAGGTTAATCTAAATCCTTGGATATAACTTTGAATGTTAGTAGCTCTGGGTCTTGGTGATTATACAATCATCAAACTTCTATCTTTTTATCACTGGGAAATTTCTTTTACTTTTTAGTTTTGAAAGTTTGTTTCATTAAATTGGAGACATATGATGCATCAAGCCTTGTCATTTCATTTTTCTTTTTGGAAACTGTTGATCCATTAAGTCAATTATGAATCTTTTAGGGTCTGTTGCAACATCAATTGATGAAAGATCTGTTCATTTTAAATTCTTTTTAAGAGTGATTGCTTTCTTGCTTGAATTAGTGTGAAAATCCATTTTTGCATTTGATTCCCTCGAGCTTGTGAATGCATCTTTGTTTGAATTTTCTTTATACTTCGTGTTCATTTCTATATCAGCTTTGAACTCTTTCTTTTCATTTGAAATTAAATAAGCATTAAGAAGGTGCATTTAATTGTATTTCATATTAGGTCAAACAAAGAGAAATTGATTGCATTCTAGTGTGTAGGTTAACTATTTGAGCTTGCATTTTAAGAGTGAAAATTTGCATGGTTTTGGATTTTTTTAGCTTTCATTCATAAAAAAAATTCTTGGACTCATATATTGGACACCTTTTAAATTCAAAGAGTAATTTATGTTTCTTGCATTGAAATTTTTAATTGTTTCTCTACTTGCAACCTCTTTCTCCTTTCTACAGATAGCCTTCATCAAAACTTAAGATTGCATTGCATTCATATTTTCTTTGAAGTATTTTTTCAGTCAAGTGTCACACATCATAGTTAATTTGAATCTAGAAATCCCTCTTGAGTAACAAACATTTGCAAAAGGAACAAGCACATAATCTAAAATCAACTAGACTTTTTCTTTATTACAAAATGATCAAAAGTCTATGATTTTAGGGCCTTGGTTGTAGGGTAGAGAGTAAATTATCCAAGGCCACTTAAACAAGATCATATAATAATAGAGAGTTTTGAAATATAAGTAGTAATAACTGACATTTGTCGGGAGAGGTCCTCTTACACGAGAGAAGTGGTGATTTGAGATCTCCCCTCTTCCATTTGCGTAGTGGGACTTTAGAAATTTGGAGCTTTGAAGAGTGGAAAGTCCTCGGGGTGAAAAAAATTATTCTTAGTATCTGGGTCATGGATTTGTGTCCACCATTACTAGTTCCATTTTATTAGTCTTGACTGTCGACTAGTTATCCACCCGACTGCTCATTGTGAAATTGGTAAACATAGTTTTTTTTCCTAGGATTCTACATGGGTGACTGTAAGGAGGGTTCCTTCTTCAGAAGGTTCCTTATGGTACCCGAGACAGATGTCGTATCACACTTTCAGTAACCCTGTAGGGTGGCCCATTAAAGTGAGGGTTACTTTCACTAGGAAGGGATGTTACGTGGAGGCCAGGGTAACTACTTCGCATATCTTCGTTGACGACCTCATCTCCATCTTTGGAATATCCCTACTTCCTTTGTTTGTTTTCTCTTATATTATAGGGACTTTGGTATTGTTTTCTCTTTGATTTAACAAAAAATAGGTTGAGTCTATTTCTATGGCAACATTTCCTGAGACTACCAACGAAGGGACCCATTTTCAAGGGGAACCTTTTTATTTTCCTTCGTTTGGAAATGTTGGTCCTCCTTACATTGCTACTTTGATTCTTCCCGGATTCACTATAGGGTTACCGATATGGTTATTTTCCACTCTGGTGATCCTGAATGCGCATGGTGCTTCAAATGCAAGTTATCTATCTTAAGAACATCAACCTCATGTTGAACCTTTGCCTTCTTCGCCCATAATGTCTTCTGCCCTTTCTTCTTCTTCGCCTAATGAAATATTTGGAGTTAGTAACTAGGTGGATAAGAATAAGAAGAAAATGAAGATTAAGAAGAAGAAAAATAAGCAAGGGTCCAAGATTCCAACCACCACAAGTCATGTTGGAGGAAATCAACCAATTACTATTAATAAGGATGGGAGTGTTGATGATATTGACAATCCTACCCAACCACATCGCAAGCCCAAATTCCCTTGCAGGCTTTATAAGGGTGACCACCTTCTTAAGGATTGCAATGGTCTTCCAAAGATCTTAGAAGTGTGGTCTATGGGTTCTCAAAAACCCATGTCACCAGATGCCTCAAGTCATGCTGGTGACAACCCGTTAACTAGTAATAGTAAGGTTGGAAGTAAGAAAGGTAGAGTGAAGTTTCCTTGTAGGTTATGTGAAGGAAGTAATCAGTCTTACCTTTTCCCTCATATGGATGAGGATTCACATTTGTTGGAAGAGATTGTTATTTCCCAACAAAAAATTCCAACTGGTTACCGTAATATTTCTACCAACCCGCCATTGGTTCATGAATTGGTCAATCTGGTTCCATCATCGGTTGATCTGGTAGTTCAAGTGGTCGACCCAGTTTCATCCTTGGTCGATACCACTCTCCCCTTGGAGAGTGAATTTGATCAATTGGTCGATCCAGTCCCATAATCGTTCGATCCCACTCTTCCCTTGAAGAGTGAAGTAGATACTACTTAGGGTCTTCTTGTGACTACAGATTCCTCCAGACAAGGGGGAATTTCACCCGTTTCCACAGAACCCCCTCCAAGTATTGAGGTAATTTAATTTGATTGGAATGGATTGACGACATCTTTCCTTCCTTCCTACCTTCCTTTCCAAATCATTGCACGAGTTTGCGATATAATATATGTCATTCTATTATAGATGAAGGCTCTTTTGTTAGCTTTTTATCCTCGAACGCTTGAAAAGATTTAGGTTCTCCTCAACTTGTGCCCGATATTCAGAATATGTTGCATTTTAATAAAAGATCCAATGAACATTTAGGGATCCTTCCTCGGTTACATGTCACCTTAGGGGGGAAAGTTGTCTATATTGATGTGATGGTAGTCCAAGGCCCTTTGGACTTTAGTTTTCTCCTCAGGTGGGACTATGTTTATGCTATGAAAGCTATTACGTCCACACTCTTTTGAGTGATGTCTTTCCCTCATAATGGAAACATTGTGACCATTGACCAAATTTCATTCATTGGCCCTCATCTGATTGCCAACCATCTGAATTCCATGAATAGTTCTTATATGCAAGAAATATCCACCATGCCACATGTTAAATATGTGGAAACATGTCCCATGCTTTCGACCGACGATGAGAAGGAGCCTCTCACTTTATTCTCATCTTATTTGGATTTAAATTTGACAATTGACATGGTACCTCCCTTGTTAGGGACCTTGGAGTATATTCTTCCCCCTATTGATCCAATTACCATGTATTCCTTCCAAATTGTTGTTCTTTTGTTTGATGAAGACCTCTTGGAAGCCATGGTATTCAACCATGAGCACAATTTATTTTCTGGTTTCAAGCTCGTTAAAAAATGAAACCAACCACGAGCATAGTTCCTATTTCTTTGTCAATATTGTTAAAAAATGAAACAAGTACTCCCAAGCATAGTGTTTCTAGTTTCAATCTTGTGTAAAATTGAAACCTACCCCAAGCATAGTTTTTCTCTGTTTCAATATTATGTAAAAATAAAACCATCTACGAGCAAAGTTACCATTTTTGTGTCAAGATTGTTAAAAAATGAATATGAAGTCTACGAGCATAGTTCCTTTTTTTGTTTCAAGCTCATTACAAAAAAATAAAACAAAATCCTCTATGATTTAGTCGAGTCTTTCATTAGATCTCGTAAATGTTTAGTCAAGTTTTTCACTAGATCTCATAATTGAACCTTCATTTCATTCTCCTATGTCATTTGATCATCTTTCTTTCTTTGGTGAACATTCACTAGATCTCGTAATTGAACCTTCATTTCATTCTCCTATGTCATTTGATCATCTTTCTTCCTTTGGTGAACATTTACCTACTAGTAACCGGGAGTTTAGTTGAGTGAAGAAATTGGTGACAACATAAGAGTTGGTAGACGAAACGAAGCTTAGGGGGAATGTGTCCAGCCTCTAGAAATTATGTTGGAGTTGAGAGGCTAGCTCTTCAGTTGGGGGAAAATTACCAACCATCCACGGGTATCACTCAAAACCTTTGCACTTTATGTTGGGAAGGAACCTATTGATGGGGTTTCACACCGAGCATAGTTTATTTTCAGTTTCAAGCTCGCATAAAAATGAAACCCACCCCACGCTTAGTAATTTTTCTTTCTCATCCTTGTAAATACATGAGAATAGGTTACCACGCTCAGTCTTTGTTCTTTCTCGTGCTTGTAAATAAATGAGAATAAGTTATCGAGTATAATTTTATCAATTTTTTGGACTCGTAAAAGATATATGAAAAAGGAACTATTTGGAGTTTCCTTTAATCTCTTTTCAGACTCTCTAAACATGAAAATATTGTCGAGCGATCTTGTCTCCTTTCACGCTCATTAAAAGGTTTGAAAGGGAGTCTTTAGAGTGGTAGTTTACCCCTTTTTCAGACTCTTAAGACTAATTACAAAAAATGAATAATCTAGCCCCTTTTGGTTAGACAAGTTCTCTCTCGTATCGTTTTATAATTTTTTAGGCTTGAGAGACTAAAACTTATGAAAAAAGTCAACTTTGGAGTTTCCTTTAAGTTCTTTTCAAATTCCCTAGACATGGAAAACCATTGATTTTACTTTCTTTGGATTCGTAAAATTATTCATTGAATGACCCATATGGGACCGAACCCTTACTTCTTCAGTTTCGTTAAACATGTGAAGAGGATCTCATCGAAGGTGAATTGCACTAATATTTTGTTATCCTCCTTGAGCTTGTTAAAAAACAAAGAGGTACACATCTATCTGGATGGGGGGGAATTTGGGAAGTGGGTTAAGATTTTGAAACATTACAAAAAATTTTCTTAGTCACCCTTGAACATGCCAACTATCTGCATTTTGCTTACAGTTGGGTAATCCACTTGTATTTGAATCATACCAATTCCATGTGTCATCATACTCTTTCGACTCCTTTGAAGAGAACCTTTGGTTTTAATCACATTATGTTTGGATTTAAGCCTCATCGCGTAAATGTTTCCAAGTCACTTGTCATGTCGCACAATGTTCAAGGTAAGTATTAGCTTCAATCAACCTCTGTAGTATTATCCTTTTTCATACCTGTGTTAGTTCATCCACATTTTATCTATCATCTCAAAAAATTATCTTAATGTGTTTCATGTCGATGATGGGGGATACATCATGGCCCTCCTTTGACGAGTTTGTTCTTTTCGACTTCAACACATTATCCAAGATTCAAACTTAGAAACCAATTAGTTCCTTGGAGCTTGCATGCCTCAATGGAAGGTTTACTCGCTTTCAACAATGGGCTTACATAATTGGCCCCTGATCGGAAGATTCTGCTGAATGTTCGACTTCAACTCATTGATTTACATTCACTGGATTGTACTAAGGTACCTTGAGATTCATTGACATCACTGGTGCTTTCCCTCACACTTGTTAACAATATACATTAATCACCTGTAATCAAGTGGTTTCTACCATGTTCGACAACATCACATGTATTCACATGGTTAGAATCATATTGGTTCAAGATTGGGATGAAGACCCTGGGAACCATTTTGTCACCTATTGGTGTTATTTTCCCACCCAAGTTGCGATGAAGAGAAATCTTACTGATGTACATTGTCACATAGATCCACTTTGTATTGTTCTGTGGCTATGTTGTTGTCATATCATAGCTCCACTATGTACTTTTACGTGGCTATGACCAGATTCAGTCATGGAGGTATGGATCCACATTGTATCACCAATGACCATATCCTTAGTCAACACTTTCATGGATCTTCAACGTATTGGTCAGAGACCATGCTTTGAGTCAGTTTAATCCAAGCATGGAAATGCCTACCTTGAGATGATTCATATATAGGTTGTTTTATGTTTATTTGCAACTTCCATCTATCTCTCTTATTCCAACACCCCTTGGCGCACATAATTTTTTAAAGTGTTTCAACCATCAACTTCTCTTTTGACATCACACTTTAGGGGGCATTTGTTACACACAAAATTCCCACACTACTAAGTGTGGATTTGTCACACTTTAGTGAGGGAGTTTTTGTCATAATCCCTAAACATGTTAGTAGAGAAATGTATCATATGAAGGTCAAAATACTATGCGCACATGTATTATTCATTATTATTGAAAAAAGGAAATTAATTTAGTGTGAGAATCCACCTCAAATTTAGTTTCCTAATCTCGAGGAGAATTTGAGAGTCTCATGGATGGTTGAGATATTTTCTCAAACCAAAATCCTAATATGATGGATCTTGATAGATTTCCTCCTTAAAATCCTCGAGAGATATTTTCTCTCTAAAATCCTTGAGAGATATTTTCTCCCTAAAAATATTGGAGATCCCAATTTAGTGGATTTAGTGAGTGATATTCTCCATGGTGGTTAAGCCTCCAAATCCTATATAATGATGGAATTCCAAGGTGAGGGGGAGGAACGAATCCATTTTAAGCATCATCATTTTGATCTCAAGGAATTCATGCAAGGGATGGATAGGAGAAGCTTGGAGGAATATCTGCACCACATCATCGGTGTAAGCCTTTCTTGTTTCTCTTAATAATAATAGCTTGGAATATTCCCATACTTCGGTCTCTTTTAAGTTTACATATGAATATCATTCTTGTTTCATGTAGTTAGATTTTCTTTTATCTAAACTTTTTCAATTAGTAGAAGAGGAATATCCTTCTGTTTAAGTGCAGGGAGATCGTGACTGAGCTAGGACTAGATCCAACGCTAGAGAAACAAGGACAAACAAGGATAACCTCCAAAAAAAGTTAAGTCTCTTTTCCTTTCTCTCTTATTGTTTTCATGTGTGAATAGACATGAGCAAGGGATGTTAGTGTCCACTTTCTCTATTCTATCTTAGTTGAAGAAAACCAAACTAAGGGGAGCTCAACCTGTCTGCAGGGTGATATTTCTCACAACAACTGGAAGCTCATGGATAATCTTTAAAATAGTATCCTTCATTGAACAACAATGTCCTCAACTAAGGCATCCTCAACCAGAGCCTTCTTTACTGGATTACAATGTAATCAACCTAAGCATGGTGATCGAGCGATGGCTTTGATACCATGAAATATAAGATAGTAGATCAATATTATTCTCCATATTACATTTATATTTCATATTCATTCTATTATATAGCTACATGTATTTGTAACAACTTTTGATGAATGAAACTATGTGAGACATTCGCCAGCTTACAAACCCGTGAGGTGTGGATCATTGCATCTATGTAAGTCTTTCTCTAATATTACAAACTTGAGAGAAATCCCCTGTGAAGGGTATGTGGTTCCTTCCTGAGAGAGAGATAGGAATGTAGAGATGACATCCTCCATTCAGAGATTTGAGAATAATTCCAGATGATTATCCAGTGGGAAAGACGATCTGTTGAGTTAGACGTGCTTGTGGCTGAGGACAAGGTGAACGTGTGAAATCCGAAAGTGTTGGGTGCATCATCATGTGAATAGAAATGAAGATGATGTATTACCCTCCTATGAGAAACAGATTTGATGAGAAGAATCCATATGAATCTCCTGTGTGAGGCAATGGGAAAGAATATCTGTAGAGTGGATGTGCCTATGGATGAGCACAAGTGAATGTGTGAAGATCTGGTTCTTATGTGTAATGTAGTGAACCAGAGATATGACATCCCTATGGATGTGCCCCTAGTGGATGAGAAGTGGGTGTATCAGATCCCTTATTATATGTTGTTCAAGAGTCATACCTTCCTGTAACCCTAATTGTTATGTAAAGGGTACAGGTAGGCCCCACCTTAATGTGATTAATAATAAATGTAAAAGATAATTAATATGGTTAATAATAATAATAATAATGATGATGATAATAATTATATTGTGACCTAGTGAGGTCTGCCTTATTGAGCCAATAGACACTTCAATTGACAGGTTTAGGTTAGTATAAGTAAAAGTAAAATCCCCATTGTGGAAATATATATTTCTTGTGAGTTTGGAAATTTCATCAATTACATCTACTTGGGAAAAGGTCTGCACCTCTCTTGGGCGCTAGTCTTCTAGGGTTTGAGCACCCTCTTGTGTGCTAGGTATTTCTTGGTGGTGAAGGTCTTTCTCTTGAATAATATAGCAAAGGATTTGGTTGGGTTTTATTCCCTTGTTGAGAAGGGTTTCGTAGGATACTTCTTCTGTTCTTGTGCATGGTGTTTCTTCTTGTGATCTTGGTCGCTGCAACATTATTGTTTATGGTTAAGTGTAATGCAAAAATTAAATGAAATTATTGCTTAACCTAGCTTATGAAAAATCAACATGGTATCAAAGCATAGGTCTCTAAGAACCCATTGCACAAGCATCTACCAGTCTCCTCTCTTTTCTGCAGAATCGTACGTCCCTCCTAGGGTTTCTAGAAAATCCGTTCGACCTTCCTTTATGAGGTGTTTTAGTCATTAAAAAATTGAATGTTGGGGATAATTTTGGCATAGGAGAGTACGGCCTCCTCCAACGCATCTCCAGAGACTCTCAGAGTGACATTCTGAGCATTTTGAAATTTTGTCCCTAGGGTTTCGCCAATTTTTGCAGAAATTTCATAATTAGGGTTTCTGCAAACTCATTGAAGGAGCTCTTCAGCTCACCAATGTTCTCCTATATTTCAAAGTCTTATTGTTGGCATTCATAAGTCCAATAAAACCTAAAAGTGCTATCCTAGCCTAGGCGTTAGGTTTTCTAGCCTAGTTGACAAAGGGTTGTGAAGAATCTAAAATTATGATGAACAAAACCTATGATGGAAGATAAGCTTGATGAATCAAGAAACTTAAAAATTAGTGAAAGACTAGACTTCAGAGGAAGACTTATTGTGGGTAATACAAAAGGGTTTACCAGAGACAACTATCAATGAATGGAAGGAAGATGACGTCAGGACAAGGAAGCCAATCACCTAATCAAGCCCTTGCATTGAAGGGCCAGCTTCAAAATAATAAAGACGAAAAAAGGTGACACCGTGACTATCTTCTTCATAAATATCTCAGAGGATAGAGATCATCCAAGAGCCATTGGATAAATCATATCAGCATCCTCGGGTATGCACTTGTATATATTATTTGTATCATTATCATGAGGGAAATTGCAGGAGGAAGGAACCTTTGTTGAAGTCATGGATCCAAAGGGATCTCAGTGAATTAAGAGGAACAACACACTCAGAGTAAAGACTCCAGGTTTGATTTTTGTAATTGGCATTCCTCTAACCTATATTTCTATAAGTTTTCTACATTACAAGTAGGTGTTGTAGCTGTGACAACATTCCTTAAATTTTTTTGATTCTAGAGATGTACTCATTATTCTCCTTTAGGAGACATTCTTGTGTTGGTTCTTTTTGTTTTCTTGTTCCAGATAGGTTAACAAGAAAAGGAAGATGTTTATCCTTCAAAGGGAGCCACTTGACTCACAAGGAGTCAAATCTATTTGAGAAAGAAGAAGAATAGAACCATCATTGAGGAAACCAATGCAATAATGCATGATCATAATCCTTCTATGATTCTATGGGCAGAAGCATGCATGACACAATATATGTTCATAACAAGAGTCTTCACCAAACTTTGAGAAACACAACTCCCGAAGAAGCCTCCACCAGAGTGAAGCCTGAGGCTGAACACTTCAAGATATTTGGGTGCCCAATGTATTTTTATGTACCCAAAGAGAAGAATTCCAAGCTAGATCCTTTAGAAAGAGAGGATACAGTGAATTTTCAAAGACCCAGAGAATCTCAGATAGAGATTGACAGTGAGATAATACCTTCTCCCCCTTCAACAGTCCATAGGGATACAAACATTATTCCAGCTGATCCAGTTTCCCCGGCTGATATGTTCATAGATATTGCAGTAGGGCATAAAATGCCTACCTAGACTCACTCTGCAAGAGGCAGAGAAACATACAAGCCTCTTAAGGCACATCCTGAGAAATCAAAAGAGATTTTAAAGCTATCCTTCAGTCATGAGCCACTTCATTGATGTTGAGCCTTCTTGTCTTAGAAAATAAACAAGATAACAGGTATGGAAAGATGACATAACAAAAGAATACCAGTATATATTAAAGAATGATGTATAAGATATTATTCAGGGACCAGAAGGAAAGTCCATGGTAACTTCCAAGTGGATCTATAAGATCAAGCATGAAACTAATGGAAGTGTTGAGAAATACAAAACAATATATATAGCCAAAGGTTTCTCATAAACAAAGGGAGTTGTCTATGATGAGACACTTGACCCAATGAACCCAATACACTTCCATCCATGAGTTGGAAACTATATCAGATAGATAGATTCTTGATGAGCTTGGATTTCAAGAAGAGTGTTGTTGATCCAAACCTATATCATTACAGTGTTGGTGACGAGAGTATGATCCTGATGACTTATTCATACATTGTTGTTGTTGGATACAAGTAATACTTGACTTCTGAATTTAAGATGAATAATCTGAGTATGATGCACTACTTCTTGGGACAAGAAGTATGACAAAGGACTGATAAGATTTTCCTGAGTCAAGGAAAATATACAGTGAAAATATTAAAGAAGTTCAGTATAAAAGAATGCAAAATCCATCGTGATGGATTTAAAGAATAAGATTGATGATAATTCAGATGAGATTGATCCACAACTGATTGGATCACTAATGTATCTGGTTAACACCATAATTGATTCATTCCATGTAGTGAATGTGCCTAGTCATTTCACGAGTCAACCGAGACAGACTCACTAGATAACATCAAAACATATATTGGATATGGCCTAAGATATGCGTCCAGTATGAACTTGAGTTTGCAGGATATGCCGATTCAGATTGATCAGAGAGTACAATGAACTAGAAAAGCACGTCCGGGTGATGTTCTATCGTGAAGTTTTCCATGGTTTCCTAATGCAGCAGGAAAAAAAACTCTGTAGCCTTGAGTACCACAGAGGTAGAGTATATAGTATCGAGTGTGCGAATAAATGTGGCTTCACAAGCTTCTGATAGATTTACTTGACCATGAGGATCCTATGATGATAACCAAGAGCCGTGAGTAAAGCTCCTTGAGAACCCAATGTTTCATGATGGATCGAAATACAATGAGATGAAATATTCTTATATCAGAGATATGATGCAGAGGAAAATCGTACACATGCAGTACCTTCATACACATGAGCAGATTGCAGATATCTTCACCAAAAAACTTTGTGAAGAATGACTCCCTAGTTGAGAGGGAGTGTCGATAACTCCAGCCAAGAAAAAATTCAAAATACATCCATGTGAGACTTGGCATGATAAAGAATGCCTCCCTAGCTGAGAGGGAGTGTTGATGAATGCATCTATGTGAGATATTCTCCAGCTTACAAACCCATGAGGTGTGGATCATTGCAGCTATGTAAGTCTTTCTTTTAGCTTACAAACATGAGAGAAAGCCCCTAAGAAGGGTATGTGTTTCCTACCTGAGATAGATCTAGGAACGTAGAGATGACCTCCTCCATTTAGAGAGTTGAGAAGAAATCCAGATGATTATCCAGTGGGAAAGGTGATCTGTTGAGTTGAACATGCCTATGGCTAAGCACAAGGTGAACGCGTGAAATCCCAAAGTGTTGAGTGCATCATCATGTGAACATAAATGAATATGATGTATTAGCCTCCTTTGAGAAGTAGAGTTGATGAGAAGACTCCAGATGATTCTCTTGTGTGAGGCAGCAGGAAAGAAGATCTATAGAGTGGACGTGCATGTGGATGAGCATAGGTGAATGTGTGAAGATCTGGTTCTTTTGTGTAATGCAGTGATCTAGAAATATGACATCCCTATGGATGTGCCCCTAGTGGATGAGCACTAGTGGGTGTATCAGATCCCTTGTTATATGTTTTTCAAGAGTCAGACCTGCCTGTAACCCTAATTGTTATGTAAAGGGTACAGGTCGACCCCACCTTAATG
This sequence comes from Picea engelmannii, assembly GCA_009831015.1. NCBI lineage: Eukaryota > Viridiplantae > Streptophyta > Pinopsida > Pinales > Pinaceae > Picea > Picea engelmannii. The sequence goes on from ML782517.1 coordinate 575,878, forward strand.
TGATTAATAATAAATGTAAAAGATAATTAATATGGTTAATAATAATAATAATAATAATAATATTGTGACTTAGTGAGGTCAGCCCTATTGAGACAATTGACACTTTAGTTGATAGGTTTAGGTTAGTATAAGTAAAAGTAAAATCCCCATTATGGAAACATATATTTCTTGTGAGTTTGGAAATTTCAGCAAGTACATCTACTTGGGAAAAGGTGCACACCTCTCTTGGGTGCTAGTATTCTAGGGTTTGAGCACCCTCTTGTGTGCTAGGTATTTTTTGGTGGTGAAGGTATTTCTCTTGAAGAATATAACAAAGGATTTGGCTGGGTTTTCTTCCCTTGTTGAGAAGGGTTTCCCAGGATACTTCTTGTGTTCTTGTGCATGGTGCTTCTTCTTGTGATCTTGGTTGCTGCAACATTATTTTTTATGGTTAAGTGGAATGCTAAAAATGAAATGAACTTCATGCTTAACCTAGCTTATGAAAAATCAACAACAACATGCTAAAGAAATGCAATTATTTCCCCTAAATTAACATACACACAATTTTTTTTTGTTGGTGTATTTATTGGACAATAATAAACCTACAATTTGATCTAATCCAACAAGTAATACATATTGGCCATTAGCATATGAGGTGTTCAAATATTCATAAAAGAAAAGAAAATATTGTGTACTTTTTTCTACCTTCCTATTGATGGGTAAAAAATGACCTACGTCAACAAGGGGGGACTTTCTTGATGGAAGGTCCTAATTAAACTTACTCTCATTTGGTATGGAAATTTACTCTAGTATGTGGGCTCGATTTCCACTAATTTAAAATATTTCTCCTTGAAGGGAGACATGTTCACTTGCAATATTCTAAATTCTAAATGCATCGTAATCTAACATGAAAATGTAGTCCATTCTAACCATGGAAAAAATGTGATTGAAGCATACAATTAAACATGACTATAAATAGGAAGGAATTCATATTTACTAGCATAAACCTTACTAGAATATTCAATTGCATATAAATGATATGAGTATGTCCCTACAATCTCACTCATAACTAGTTCATAATATTTCACTAAGAAAATTCATAAATGAGAATACTATAGTAATATTATCAATTTACAAACAATGTCAATCACATAAATTGATCATGAACTAGCTCTTCCTTGTATCCATTCTTCATAAATAGTTCCTCATACTGAAGTAAAATAAAAATCCCCAAACGACCTTCAATATTTCATTAAACATTTATAATAATATTCAATACCTCAATTTCATATTTTCTAACCCCTTTCCCCTAAAGGAGAGATTCCATTTATAGTATTTTTGCAGTCACTGCCCCATGAACCATTCCTCATATAGAAGCTTCACTTCCTCTCTTTTCTCTGCAGTTACAACTATTCCCTTTTCCAATTCAAGGTTCAATATTCATTTCCCAAAAATAATTGGCGAATAACAAATGAAACATATTTTTTAAGTACTCACACAATTACGAGTTTTATTGTTTTCCTAACTTAAGGTCTCCTACTACATAACAAATTTAATTGGTTATATGAGTGTCTCCATGAAATGTTTGTCTTTCTGTAAATATTGATTCAATTTATACATTTCCAAGGTTATAGAATTCTCCATAACTAAGACATATGCTCAAGTATTCTTACCCTATGTTAGTTCTAGAAGATGCTCTTTGACTACTGGGAGGGAATTCCTAGAACATCTTAGTTATTGCAATGGTTGATTTGATGGAATTTGGATCAAGTAAGTAAATCATATGAGTAAAATGAAAGACAACAAATCGATAAAATATATGTCAATCAATGATTTAAACCATTGGGAATGGAGTCATATAAATGTCTTATTGACGAAAGGCATTCAAGCTACCTATCAGATAAGAAATTTGAATTATGGCGAAGAGAAGAAAGGAGAAAAAACAAAAATTAGAACACCCATTGAACATAAATTATTCTTGAAAAATGAATGGAAGAATACTTGAAATAAAATACACTAATGATAGGAAATCGTTAGCACTTATTATTGCAAGGGGATGTTTTTCCTTTGAAGTTGGTCATTGGGTAACCAAATGCGAGAAAAGGGGTTTAAAAAAACCCACCATATGCGTTTTTATCCAAAGTCAGGGCATGATTATGCAAAGGCGCGCACATACCTGGTGAGCGAAAAGCCATCAAGCACAGGCTCAGTCTCAGCCATTGGATCCATTAGATAAATTAGACCGGTGGCCATCAGGTGATCGGGATTATAGAGTTGCGCAAAATTTAGTATCAGAACAAGGCCCGAAATCGTGAGATCTTGGCCGTTCATTTCAGAGGGACATGTGCCGCACAATCAACATAGTCGCGATTTCATGAATCGGGAGGTCAAGAGTCGATCACATCAGAGACTCTCGAAACGTGAAATCATGAAAAGATCCCAACCGTTGATCAAGGAAGAGATCTGGACCGTTGGGTCATATTTTCACGATTTCGTGAGTCGGGAAAGTAAGAGGGTGAGTCCTAAAAACTCACGGCATGCGAAATCATGAAATAATCAGGGTCGTCCATTCCAAGGGATGCGTGGCACGGGATCTGGACCAAAGAAAAGTTTTCCCAGGAGTGTCGATGGTATGTGGTCCCACAATGACAATTTGATATGGGCCATCTAATGCAGAGGGGCACGTGGAAGTAGATAATGCGAAATTGCGATTTCACATATTGGAAGTTCGAGCATGGAGCACAACGTAAAATCCTGACACACGAAATCACGAAGTGCTCAAAGTTTGGGCCCATGGTCATAGCCCGTGGACCTATGGTGTGCAGGTCCGGGAAGAAGATTAGCACCTGTTGCGTAGAGATAGTGGCATGGGGTTTTCGAGGAAGCAATTATGGCCATCAATTTTAGAAAAGATCTGACCGTCGATCTAGATATGACCATTTCACGATTTCGAGAATTGTGATGTTGTGAATCAAGGGGAGTGAGAACTCCCAATATGCGAAGTCTCAAAATGTTATTTGGTTAAGTATAGGGTCACAACCCGTAGTCATATGGGAGAAGAGCCATAAAGAAAGGGAAGGTGCCTGTCGAGCAATGAGCGACTGAGATTGTTCGAGCAAATGATACTGGCCATCAAGTTCAACGAAAATTTGACTGACGATCCAGATGGACCGTTTTTGCGATTTCGGGCATCGGGATTTTTGAAATCAAGGGGAGTGCAAACTCCTGAAATGAGAAGCCCCAAAATTTCATAAGGGATAAGCATAGGGTCATGGCTCGAGGTCGTGTGGAACGATGGATGAGAGTTGTGCCAAGGGACGAAAGTGCCCGTTTTGATTGCAGAAGGACAGTGGAAGGGCTTGAGGCGTCGAGATTAATTTGACAAAGTCATGGGCACTGCTTAGAGCATTCATGGATGTTAGGGCTCATCCCGATCCCAATGAAGACAATTAATGAAAGTGGGGGATGGTGGTTGAAACCTCGTTTCATCACATAAATGGAAAGCATGAAAAGATGGTTGTGGCGACTAGATGACAACCCATAAATCCTTTGTAAATGGGTTTTCCTGCAAAGCCCATACTGTTTTAATTTCACATTTGACAGAGGAAGACAAGTGCATCCTCACAACAGAAGTAGGAGACACAAATATTTGAATGTAGTGGTTTGTTCGTGTCCTTGGGGGCCGTTAGCAGTTCTGAGTATATATACTCAGGTTTTAGATTTTGTAAGCATCAACTGGTTGAGAAAAGCTCTCATTTTGTAATACATTTTAACACCAGAGTTGTGCCTGGTTATGTAATAGATTTGAGACTATGAGTTAATAGAAGTTGATTTCTTTCCATCTCTCTGTAAACACTGTGTTAAGACACTTGAAATTGGAGGATCCAGTCAAGGGTTGGCATGTTGTTGTAATGTAGGTTTGATTACACTAGCATAGTGACCAGTTTTAATCAGCTCCCCTTGTTATCTTTTTCCCTCTCGCACCGAATGGCTCAGAATTGGAGGATCCAATCGAGTTGTTGCAGTTGCAGGATGATAGAAGTTTGATCATATTGCAGTTGTATCTGTGTCCTTTGTAGACACATTTCCATGTCTAAAATTTGGTTTCGAGAACATCATCGAGCCTGAGTTTTTCCCCTCCAAGCTGCTGGAAAGTTGGATGCCCATAGTAGTTTCATTTGTCTTCTCACCAAGTCTTCCCTCTACTCGCTTTTAAACTCAACTCA
>ML782518.1:25189-43672 GCA_009831015.1 Picea engelmannii
AAACTAACATAACACACATAGAAGTAAGATGACCATCACAATCCTCAAAAACCTATCATAAAAAATCCTTTGCGGCGGGTACAAAGAGACCATTGAATTAAAAACTCACATCATGAATGTATAGGTCACAAGAAAAAATAAAAAAGAATCCAAAAACCCTATCTTCATCAAACCACAGAACATATGAAAACAAAATGCGCTCTCTCTAACGAAATATTCTCTCCATCACAACATTCAACCTTTCTAAAATAGAAAAGAAGTGACATCAAAAAACAAACCAATAGCAATGACAAACTAACAGAACACACATAGAAGTAATATGACCATCACAATCCTCAAAAATCTATCATAAAAAATCCTTTGCAGTAGGTACAAAGAGACCACTGAATTAAAAATTCACATCATGCATGTATAGGTCACAACACAAAATTAAAAAGCATCCAAAAAACCTATCTACACAAACCACAAAACATATGAAAACAAAATGCTCTCTCTCTAATGAAATATTATCTCCATCACAACATTCAACCTTTCTAAAATAGAAAAGAAGTGACATCAAAAAACAAACCAATAGCAATGACAAACAGACAGATACCACATAGAAGTAACATGAGCATCACAATCCTCAAAAACCTATCATAAAAAAGCCTTTGCGGCGGGTACAAAGAGACCACTGAATTAAAAACTCACATCATGCATGTATAGGTCACAAGACAAAATGAAAAAGAATCCAAAAACCCTATCTGCATCAAACCACAGAACGTATGAAAAAAAAATGCACTCTCTCTAACGAAATATTTGTGAAAAATAAAAAATGAGAAACCTTTAAACAATTGCAGAAACCCAAAAGCATGGCCACCAATGTTAAGAGAGGGAACCCTTTCAACCCCATCAATTCTATCATCGATCTCACTTACTCATCATTCACAACCATTTTCTCTTCTCTTGGTAGTGGAAGAGAGTAGATTTGAGGACTGCATACCATCCGAGCCTAATTTTTTTTTTTTTTATATTAAATTTAAATTAATCAACTAAATTAAAATTATAAATTGTGAAAGCATAGGTTACGATTCTTGTGGGCTTGTTGAGGTGATAGTTCAAGACTAGGTTAGGGTTGTAGCTTCCCCAACTCCAGGTGGGTTATGCCAGTACTAAAACAACCCATTAAAAATTGATTTTACTAAATTTATATGCTCAAATAATAGTGAGTATGACATTCATTCACATGTAACTCTCTATGCTGTCCAAAAAGGTAAATATAACTATTTAACTATGCATACAACAACTAAATAGCATACAACATCATTAAATCACGTAAAAAAAGATTTAAATGCATCCTTCTTCTCACAATAAGTAATGATAACCAAATATAATTCAAAGTAAATTGTACAACAATTGTATTAGAAATTAACATGAACAAACATGACATGTAAGAACACTTATCTTAATGAAATTTGAAACTCGATGCAAAGGATAGATGTTCCTCCCAACTATGCCCTACTACTCCCATTCCCAATAGCAAGACACCCTTGCACTGGGGCTATGAATCCACAAGAGACAGTGGTCCCAAAGGCTGACTAACATCCCCTTCTCAATAGTCAAACTCATAGGTAATCCCAATCCACCAAGGCTCTTCCCCTCAACCTGCACAAACCAAGGGATTGAATCCCCCCTCAATGTTCATAGTCCCTTAGGCCTTTCGACTCTCCTCCAAGGATTCTAGCACAGGTTGGAAAGAATTATTCTTGCTTGGACTTCAATAATTTCATAGTTGCAACACAAATTATCCCAGTAGGCAAAAAAAATTCTTCTTGGATGAATTTCGAATAGTTCATCACTCCTAGGCACAAAACCTCTTTCTCCTGGAAATTACCTCTCCAAACAACATCCAAACATGTCCACAACTGTTGAGGATTGCAACTTTGAGCAAGTCATTCTCCAAAGGAAAGTACAAGAAGACCCATCTACACCATTACAAAAACCCCAGGAAGAAATTGAAGACTAGAGAAGAGAAGTAGACCCGACTAGTAATAGACTTAAAATAATAAAGTAATTTGAAGACATGGAATAAGAAGTTGGTCATCTACAAGCACTCATATTAGTATAAATATGAGATTGGATCATTTAATTTGGACAGTTAGACAATTCCTTCTTGGTTTCTGACATCTTAATAAGTGTGCCACACTTGGGAAGGATATTCTCTATATGGTATTTTGGCTATTGATAGTGATGTACTCGTAATATATTGGACTTAATTCTTCTATAAAAGGGTTTTTAGGTTTTCTCCCAAGGTTGGGTTTCCCATGATAAACTCGTGTGTTCGTGTGTTGTGTTCTTAGTGTGCATGATTAATATTTCTAGATCTTGTTATTTATGTTGCATTCTTATAGTTTATATTTTCAGTGTATAGTTACTCTGAGATAACTATTGTTTGAAAGTAAATTTTGTTATTAATCATAAGGAAATAACTATAAAATGAAATAATCATAAAAAATCAACATGGTATTAGAGCTAGTCAAAATATTTCCATTGCACAATTTCTATTTGTCATTGCATAGACCTGAACTTGTCAAGATGGTTGAGAAACATATTGGAGGATGTTGAGATTAATTTTTCCATAGATAAAATCTCCCTATCCTAATGCACCCCCTAGTGGTCTCGTATTGCATCTTGTTGAAAGTTGAAATTTCACCTAAAACCCGTGCTACTGCAATTGCAACAACTTTCTTTGTGAGGATCGTTGAGAATTTATTGGGATGAGTTGAGGAAAAAATTGTGTATAGAGAAACCCACCTTGCCCTAGTGCACCTATTTCACTTCCCAAGTTGTTTTTTTGTTAAAGTTTAAATTTTAGGCTTATTGACCTTTTCCTGAACATTGAACTTTCTGCTATCTTGAATTTGTAATTTTTTCATGTACTAAGGGTGTCCAATTTCATATTGAAAGATAAGTTGGATGGTTCTACAAATCACAAAGGTATGCACTTGTATATTTTTCCAATTTATATCATTGAACAGAGCATGAGGGTATTTGTAGGAGATGTACACCTGGAAAAATGATCTTTGTCCAAGAAGTGATAGTAGATCCAAAGGGATCTTAAATCTAGTGAACTCAGAGGAAGCCCGAGAGTTGGAGGCAAAAGTGGTGATGTCTCCTAAAATAGATGACAAATGGAGCAAAAACAATTAAGACTTCATATTTTCATATTAGGTTTGATACTTGTATATTGTTGCATCTTAAGTAAATATTGTAACTAATATAGAAATATTTAGAGATCTATTAATGTTGAGTACATTTGCTAACAAATGTTTTGAATAATGTTGGTACTATGATCATTATGTCAATGTTAATTTTTTATGACTAATGATGCACTCATTTACAAGATGAAATTGATCTATTCCAGAATATGTTCTTGGTTGTTTTTTTTGTCCTAGGAAGGTTACCTTGTAAATGTCATGGATGTTACCATGGAAACGATGTTGTTCCTGTTTTGTTCTAGGAATCTTATTGTGGAAGAATGATTGGTCACAACACTAGAGAAGTGTTGTTCTATTTTTTACTCTTGTTCTTGTTCTGGGAAGGTTTCCATGAAGGAATAATCGGTCACAACACCATACAAATGTTGTTCTTGTATTTTGTTTTTTTCTAGTTTCTTGTCATTGTTCTGGTCCAGTGAAAGTTACATGAGATAAATTTGAGAAGGAGATATAGTGACGATTTTTCATATTCATGCTATTGTTATTATTCTTATTTCTTATCATAAGAATGTTATTCTTGTCTGCTATTTTTTTCTTTCTGTTATTTCTCTTGTTTCAAGCATGTCACAAGTGAAGCTCTGAGAAAGAGCTATAGTGACTTTTGCAGGAGGAGAAATATTATATGATCTCTAGTTTGAGACATGGAGTAGTATATCAAGACATAGAGTTGTGTACATGATCATATACATCCATGTACCGAAGGAGAAGAGGACGAAGTTAGAAGCTTCCAGAAAGAAGGCTAATTTTGTGGGATAAAGAGGGTTTCACATGGATATTGATTGTGAAGATAAAAATGATCCAAAGATGACCATATAGATCCCTCTATTCCATTTATTCACTCTTCAGATCATTGGGAAGAGTTACTAGAGCCATCCATGTTAGTGGATTTAACTAGAGATGTTGCAGTGATCAGGAAGAGGCCAACGTCGTTTCATGATACCTTGCATGATGCAATATGGCATGTAGCTCCCCATGATACTTTTAGGAAGAGAAAACTACCTCAGATATTCTCAAGTTACATGGAATCACATCATTAATTCTGAACCTTCTAGTTATTAGGAGGAACATGTGGCTTAACCAATGGTGAGTTAGGCGACCCCACCAAGTACCATCTCAGAGGGAACCAAAGTTCAGAGGGATTCATCCCTTAGGGTCTTGTAGGGTGGAGAAACCACCTAGGAAAATTCATTGGAGATCAGACTTCACAAAAGATCAAAATATGTAGAGGGAGCGGATAGCTCCAGATATTGTATAGACTCATAGGGATTCATGTTTCAGAGCGAGTATGGTACTCTAAGATGTTTGGATACTTTATGAGCTTTATATCTCCTGAATATCTCTTACCCCTTCATAGATACACTTGGAACTCACCGCAGACTTCCCCTCTAGTATTGAAACTATGTCCCACACATCATTCTTCATGATGGATTGATACTCCTTAATCATGGCATCCCTCCAAACCTGCTAACCTATTTCCTCCTCAAAATTGGAAGGGTTACAATAAATGATGTTACTCATAAGTACCACATATCTTGAAAACCTTTTCGGAAGCCTACTCTCCTTAAAAGTTCCCCTGGGGGCCACATGATTCTTTGCATCTCTCAAAGTATCATGAATCCATCTAGGCCTCATGTCCTTATCACTAGGAGAGTCGATTGGATCTATTGACTCCTCTAACTCATCCTCATGGTCTAAAGGATGAACCCCTATATTTGATGGACCTGTACTCTCCTCAAAATTCAGTTCATCTTGCTCATCACCATATGTCTTTATTGTGGTCTCTTGGGACCTCCTGAAAGCCAACTCCACCTCAAACCTGACATCCTGACTAACCTCAATCTTTTGTTGTCCTAGAATCTAGATCTAGTAGGACTTATAAGTCTTGTTGTATCCCACAAACATGTCCTTCCTTCCAAAACGTTTTTGATTCATCCTCTTCTCCTTAGGAATATGGATGTAAACAGGACAACTAAATATCCTCAAATTCCCTATCTCTAGTCTCACTCCTGTGAATGCCTCCTCAAGAATATTGTCCTACAAGATCCTATGAGGACTCATTTTCTAAACATAGAGTTTTTTGTTACATGCCTCTACCCAAAGAAACATAGTTATATCTTGGTCATGAATCATCCCCTTGGTAGGCTCAACTATGGTCTCATTCTTCCTCTATGCAACCCCATTATGTTGTGGGTTGAAAGGAACTGTTAACTCCCTATTAAACCATGCCTCCTTCTAGAAATACCTGAATTCATTGCAGGTATACTCTCCCCCATTATATGACCTCAAGACCATTATATTCTTCCCTATTGCATTCTCCACCTGAGCCCTAAAATCCATGAATCGATTGAAGACTTCATCCTTGGTCTTCATGAATAATATCCATGTCGTCCTGAAATAATCATCAATGAAGGTCACATAGTACAAGTAACCACTCAAAGAAGGAATTGACATCGCTCCACACACATCGAAATGTACTAGATCCAAGATCCCCTTGGACCTATTACCACTACTTGGAAAAGAATCCTTGGCATTCTTTCCAAGTGCAAAACCCCTTCATTGATCCAGGTGGATCCCAACATGATCAAAAATTAAAGTTCTATCATGCTCAATAAAACTACACCATCTTGAAGTTCTCATCGCAAGATTTCTGAAAGTGTAAATGGATCAAAAATCTAATTACATATGCAAAAGTTATCGTAGTCTAAATGTTTTCCCAAATAGGTAAAAAAATCAACCATCAAAGGATAGGGTGATGTGGCAGCTCTTGAAGTCACATTTATCCACCTCTCTCTCTCTCTACCCCTTCCACCCTCCTTCCCTCTCTTTCTCCTTCTCCCCTCCTCCCTCCCACTATCTCTCTGCTCTCTCTCTCATACATGTACCCCTCCCCACTATATCTCGACCCCTTCCTCTCACTCTCTCTCTACCACCTCTCTTTATCTCCCTCTCCCTCCCTGTCATACATTGAAAAACTCCTTATCTCAAATTTGGAGGAAGGAGACCCCAAAAAGTACCATATCATAGGGATCCAAATTTCTAAGGGAGTCATCCCTTGGGATCTAGTAGGGAGGATAAACCTCCTAGGAAAATTCATTGGAGAAATTTTTTTAGAGGAGATCAAAAGATGCAGAGGGAGGAGATGGATCCACATATTGTATAGACCCATATGGAGCCATGTTTCATAGAGATAATTGTAATCTAGGATTGATGGATACTTTATGAGATTGGTTTTAAACATGAATGATGCAGAATCAAGGTGAGCATGTTCTCAGAGAGAGTTAGTCGGATCAGAGGGAGATTCATTCATTCAGAGGGAGTTCCCCCTCATATCCAAGTGAGAGAGAGACATATTCAAGGAACGAAAGAAAAGTGTTATGATTTTAGGTGGCTTCGAGGAGATGTGAGATCTCATGGGAGGATACACTTGTTTTAGTAGATATTTCTATAGTGAAAGAGGAGGAAGCTAGTTAGGAGGAATGGGTATTTATTTTGTCTCAGTCACAGAGGGAGAAACCAATGAGTCTGACTAGATAGTAAAAATTACTCTAGTGACAAATGGATTTGGCATGAGAGTTCAAGATGGAGGATACTAGCTGTATGTACTCCTGGGATTAGAGGTCTGATGAGATTAGATGAGAACTTTCTCATTCAGGGGATATTGATGAGATTCAAAATGATGGAATACAAGTCCAGAGTTACACCTATCATGACAAATATTAAGAAGATGAGGGATTCTACTTCAGATTCATATTTGGTCGATCCCACGATGTACATGTAGTTGATTAGATCCTTGATATACCTAGTTAATGTTGGCATGTTTACAGGAAGAATGTGCTTGTCATTGATGGAAAGAAAAACAACGATCAAAACCTTGAGAAAACAGAAGACACAAAATCTCAGAAGAGATAGTGGTTTCCAGAAATGCAGACAAGGTCCAAGAGATAGACTCGCAGGAGGAGCAAAGGTAGAGACCCATGAACACTTGGAAATCATTCTAAGTCGAAGAGATCAGAAGCTCAGGAGGAAGAGAGACAGTGTTCGTTGGATCACCAATCCAGAGGACCAACAAAGACTATCAGAGTAGATAATTAGGAGTCACCTATGTAGACAGGTGACCATTTAGTTCAAGGCCAGAGTCGCAAAGAGGAACAACACACGTGAGCTTCAAGGAAAGAATCTAGAAGTCACAGGTTTCCATGTATTCATATCATGAAGAAATTAAGTCATTCACTGTCATTTTAATTTTGTATTTCTTACCTCCACTTGTTTCTGTAAGGATTGCACATAGTTGATGATTTCTGCCAGGACAAGAGCTTTTCCTGCAACCTGACAACTTTCACAGACTACATCAAAATCTCATTCGATGATCCATACCACCTGCTTAATCATTGATAAAAATATGTAAACTAACACATCAATGAACCAATGTAAGAATTCAATCAATACTGTGATTTCAACTTTCAATTAAATGAGACCAAGAATTACGATTAAGTATACCTTCTTACAGCCTGGAACAAGCTCCTACAGAACTTTCATTCGCTCATTGATTTTCTACCATCTGGCCTGCAATGGATAAAAATTTAATGGAGACAATCTACTACGTTGGTATTGAGCTAAATCATTAGTGTGATATGCATATATTTACCCTTTCTGCAAGGCTATGATTGTTGGTAGCCTGACCTCTTCGTGCTCTCAGGTGGATGTAATCCTTTTGATCATCAGCCTTGACAATATGCAGAGGCATATCAGGAGGGTCAGCCCTTATAACATCTAATTTAGTATTCGACTTCTTTTAATGACTTTTGAAAATGCTTGAACTTTGTGAAGATTTGCATCTTCCCCTCTTGGACTTCTACAACAAAATATGAAAGAATAGTAGAAATGAATTATATAGAATCAACGAGATCATATACTAATAATAAACAGTACTATCTAGATCAAATTAAATGCATGGAACTGAGATGAAACCTGCAAATATATCTCGACAACAGTCCTACCAACATATTGATCAATTTTTCTTTTCTTCGTCTTTCCATGAGTTGTATGCCCTTTCCATTTCCCTTTAGACCTCAAGGGGTTATCAATAAACTTCCCTTTATCCATCGTTACTTCTTGATTCTGTATTGTGCCTCAAGTAAGCTTTTGCAGTTAATTCACATCACAATCCTGTATTTTTTCGTTCGTTGTTCTTTCAGTCTGAGGATACACCGGCTGTTCACCATTATCGACACCAAAAGATGGACCATAGAGTGCTTCATATGCAAGCAATGATAACCATATATAACTCAGAGTAAATTGCACAACAATTGCATAAACAATTAACATGAATAAACACATGTAAGAACACTTCTTAATGAAATGTCCAACCTGATACAGATGATGGATGTTCCTACCAACTGTAGCCTATTTCTTCCATTCCCAATATAAAGACACCCTTGATTTGGGGTTATGAATCCAACAGACATAGTGGTCCTTAAGGTTGACCAATCTCCCCTACTTAATAGTCAAACTCATAGGTAATCTCGATCCACCAACACTCTTCCCCTCAACATGCATGACCAAAGGGATTGAATTCCCCCTTCACTGCTCATAATCCCTTAGGCCTTTAGACTCCCTCAATGGATTCCAGAACAGGTTGGACAAGAATTATTCTTGTTGGGACTTTAGGAATTTCATAGAAACACAAATTATCCCAGCAGCCAAAATGTATGCTTCTTTGACGAATTTCAGATAGCTCATTACTCCTAGGCACACAACCTCTTTCTCCCCGAAATTACATCTACAAAAAACATCCAAACATGTCCGCAACTGTTGAGGATTGCAACTTCCAACAAATCATTCTTCACAAAAAAGAACAAGAAGACCCATCTACACCATTACATAAGCCCCAGAAAGAAATTGAAGACTCAAGAAGAGAATTTGACCCGACTAGTAAAAGACTTAAAATAATAAAGTAATTTGAAGACCTAGATAAATACGACACTGGATCATTTAATTTGGAGATTCAGACAACTCCTTTTTCACTGCGCACAAGGAATTTGCAGCTACAATTTCGGTAACTTTGCTATTTTTTGGTTTCTTCTATCTTGATAAGTGCGCCACACTTAGGAATGTTATTCTTGGTTTCTCTTGGTCATCTAATTGAGTCGCTAGGTCTTGATGACTCTATCCTTGGGGAGGGTATTCTTTGTATGGTATTTTGGCTATTGATGGTGATGTACTCATAATATCTTAGACTGAATTCTTCTATTAAAAGGTTGTTAGGTTTTCTCCCAAGGTTGGGTTTCCTAGGATAAACTCTTGTGTTCTTGTGTTGTGTTCTTTTGTCTAGTGTGCATGGTTAATATTTCAAGATCTTGTTATTTTTGTTGCATTCTTATAGTTGATATTTTCACATGATTGTACAGAAACATAGGAGAGAGATATCGACACAAAGTAGAGGAGGTGTGTATTCTATTGGAGGAGGACCTTCATAACATCAACCTCCAGAAGCATGCAACTCAGTTTGATATGGTGGTTCAAGAGGAGGAGGAGTATATTGCTAGAGAGGATCAAGTCAGAACTCAACTACAATGAATCTAGTCCAAAGATGAGGGATCTAAGTTATTTTTTGACTTGTTGAAGAGAAAATTTGTGGCTTACATGGTTATTGGTCTACAAAGAGAACATGAGACTCTTAGGAGAACCAAATACATATTTGAGGTATGTTTAGTGGTCACTTTCAAAATATTTTCTCTGATTAGCACTTGTCGGAGTGAGTTGTTGATGCTATGGATCCACACAAATTTCTGATTGGAGATCGAGATAGATTAGAAATAGATTTTATGGAACATGATTTTTTTGTTACACTCTCTTCAATGAAAAATTGGAAGTCCCCGAGTATTGATGGTCTACCTTGTGATTTTTATAATGAGATGTGGGACATAGTGGGGGGTGATTTTTTCAATCTTGGGCCTAAGGTATTATCCATATGATGTATTTTAGAATCACTTAATCAAGGAATGATCAATATTATTTTGAAGAATACCGCCATATATTCTCTTGGTGGGTGGTGGTTGAAAACTTTATTGACTGTTTCTTATAAAATTATGGCCAAGGATTTAGATACGAGAGTTCAAGATGTGGCAAGGAAAATTTTATTCTAAGACAAGATAGGATTTGTACAAGGAAGTTTTATTTTGGACACGTTCTTGTGAGCTTTGGAGGCCATGGAGTCTAGTGAGAAGACACCCTTCCTGAAAATTGATTCTGACAAAGTATATGATCGTATTGATTGGAAATTTATCACCAATATGTTGACATTCCTTGGTTTTGGAAAAAATTGTGTTGGTATGACTAACACGTTTTTTATCTGTGCATCAACTTTTATTTCAATGAATAATGTATTGTCACCCACATCCAATTCCATCGGTCTATTTGGAAAGGGTTCCCTTTGGACCCTTAATTCTATATTTTGATGGCTAATGGTATTGTATATTTATTGGGGGAAACTTCTCTTCAAAGTTGGCTTAGAGGTATTTATCTCCCCAGGGCGAAGGAGATTATTAAAAATCATTTTGTAGATGACTCTCTTTTTACAACCTTTGTTGATAAGAATTTTGTCTCAACTGTGAAGGATTGTCTTGCAATGTTTTGCAAGGCTTCATGGAAAATTGTTAGTGATCATAAGACATACTACTGGTTAGTTGGTATTGAGGATTATCCCATGTGGTTTCCAACTTCTTGGAGGTTTTTCCAGCGAGGGGTTATTGTGCAGTATCTTTGGATACCATTTAGGGTAGACATTTCTATAGTTGCAATGTGGGATTGGTGCTTGGAAATATTGAATCGTAACATAATTTTTTGATACTGAAAGGATATTCCATTTGTTTCTAAGTTGATGGTGGTGAGTACGATTCTTCATGTCTACCACATTTACTATGTGTCTTGTTGGCTTCCAAGCAGGGTGCAGTTTCTCTGATTGGAATAGATTTTGCGCTCGTACCTATGGGGAAACTATGGTGGGGCTCATGGTATCCCCATGATCCCTTGGGTTTTATATATCATGCCCAAGGATGAGGAGGGCATTGGAATGATTGATTTAGTGTCCCAAGGTAGAGTTTTGGTTGCTAAGTGAGTAGTTAGGTATTTGGAGGGCTCATCTCCTTCGAAGGTTTTGATGTGGAACAAATTGATTTCATTCGATCATGTTAGTAGAGTAAAGGGTCAATTTGATTTATGTGATATCATGTCTACTCCTCATAATTTCCATATTTCAGGGTCCCTCATCTTTAAGAGTATTTGGGTAGCTTGGAGGAGGGTAGAAGACTTGGCTCGTTGGAAGTGTTTAGGAAGTACATCAATTTGGGATCTCGCCAAAAGTCTAATTTGGAGTTGGAATTAGGAGGGTACTTGAATATCTAACCTCCCTCTTTTTAAGGAAAGTAGGCTTAACAAAAGAAATATTTTCTTTTGGAGAGATCTTTGAGATTCAAATGCTCATTCTTAGAATACTTGGCAGTGAATGGTTGGGGATTTTCCATTGTATTTTGTGCATAAACCTACTTGGATGGATATTATTGGGCTCATACCCCAGGAGGATACTTTTAAGAGGAATATTGATATGGTCGATCCCTTTCAATGAGATTGGGAGTGGATTTTTGGGCATTTCTTGAACCAATATGATTCTCTTAATCTCTACTCCATTTTTCATGAGTCAGATGAATTAGGTCCCATTCTTAATGCTAGGTGGATTTACTCAAATGAAGAGACCCATTGTATTTGAGCTTCTTATAATCTATGGATTTTTTCTTGTTTGGTGATTTACCAAGGTCTCCCCACCAATTCCCATCTTGTGAAAATTGGTCATTTTGATGGTATTTTCCCCTCATGGTTGAATTTTGAATCGATGAAGCATGTTTTATTGGACTGCGTCTTTGTGAGACCTTGTTGGGATAAGGCTCAAAATAGGTTGGAAAAATTTATGTAGGGGTATTTGCATTGGCGTGCAGTTTGTTTGGTGATTCCAAATCAGTGATCTGAGATTCCTTGGTTGGTATTTGGCATCATTTGAGAGTCTCATCCTTATATATCCTTTGGAAACTCCATTGCAAGTGTGATTTTGACAATTAGGTTAGTTCTTAGTTAGATTTTTTCTAATTATGGTCAGATGAGGTACATATGCAACTCCTCCCAAAATGGGCATTACTGGTTAGATATGTGAAATTGTTAAATTTGTATGCTTATTCTAATTTCATAGTTGTTTTAGTATTCCTTCGAAAAAGGAGATGATGTTCATTGTATATACCCTTCTAATTTTGTCATATATTTCTAATTTTCACTATATAAGAAATATGTTTAAAAAATATTATAATACTCTTACAAAATTACAATAAATCATATTATCATTACAAATTAATATTAAATATTATAATAATATTTAAAAGTTAAAGGATAATAATATTTTTACAAAGTTAGAATAAATCATAATATTATCCTGAATTAATATTAGATATGCATAACGCCCCCGGGGGGGGGGCAACTCAATTGGCAAGTGTCGTGAAAATGAAGTTCCGTGAGGTTTCGAATTCAACTCCCCCCGACTTACCTTGTGTGCCATGTAAGAGGAATCGTGGGCACACTTGGAGGTTATAGTGGTAGCGGTTGGATAACACAGACACGTGTAACGCGAGCACGTGCCCAACTAGTTGTTGATTCCTCCAGACATAAAAAAAAAATTAAAAAAATAAGATAATATATATATATATATATATATATATATATATTAGATATGCATAATTGTTGGGATGTAAAGATTTCCTAAAATAATCTTAGTTTTAACATTAACTTATCAACCTGAGGATTCGTCTTTTATCTCAAGAACATCAACAAAG
This sequence comes from Picea engelmannii, assembly GCA_009831015.1. Classification (NCBI taxonomy): domain Eukaryota; kingdom Viridiplantae; phylum Streptophyta; class Pinopsida; order Pinales; family Pinaceae; genus Picea; species Picea engelmannii. Next base: position 38,319 of record ML782518.1, read on the forward strand.
TCTATGCAGATAGCTTGTAGAGTCTAAAATCGCGTAGCTAAAGCAAACCTAAGTTTATCCACAATCAAGTTCCTCAAATGTTCATTTAAAGATTCTAATAATAAGATCTTACTTAACAAAATTGAAATCTAATTGCTAACATGTTGTGAATGAAAAGGAACTAGCTAACCTGCTAAATTCATTTAACTGAAAAGAAATGATTGAATTTAGGGATGATTTTAGGGGCTAAATTTCGCTCATGGGCTAATTTTCCATGGTGTTTCCAAAAACAAGATTCACTATTTTAAAAATGATTCGCCCAAATTCAATAGGATAAAATTATTTTACCTTAAAAATCGCCAAAATTTTATAAAAACTATATAAAATACTTAGAAATTTGAATATCTTTAAAAAAATATCGCCAAACATTTATATTTGACATATGAAGGATTAGTAATATTCGCTAATGTTTCTACATTTTAAAATAAATTTGCATCCTTAAAATCATCCCTGATTGAATTTCAGTAAAGACTTACAAAATTGACTATTAACTAGGAATTGAATTGTTGGAAAGGAAATAGCGAACTATTCTAATAGAAAGAAACTGCAATTGTAATCTAATCGTAAGGAACAACAATCATAACTGAATGGAAATGAACAAAAATTGTAACTTTAACTGAAATGAATGGAAATTGTATCCTATTTAAAAGGAGAAACTAATGAGAATATTAAGTAAAAGGAACAACGCATATGAAAATGTGAGGAATTGTCAAGAAGAAAACTACAGTAATGGAAATTGGAATCAACAATCATTGACACTCAAGAGAGATATCTATTTTCTGTATGCAAACCGTATAAAATCATTATCACGCTTATGCATTCGTCTTAACTATTGTGAAAGGGAATTGAATCGTAAAACAGAAATAAAACTGATACAATTATAGCTGAAACAATAGCTCCTTTAAACTGGGCCCTTGGTCTTTAGAAGCATGCTATGAGAAACTCAGTATATAAAAATGGTGAAAATGATAAAATCTTTTATTAACTTCATAGTTGGTACATCATTCACAAAAACGGTTTGTGCAGAGTAACTCTGAGTCTGAATACTTGAACGTAATTCTTAGCTTGTCTTTTAGGATCTATTATCCTCTATATATACAATAATATGAGTAAATCAAGACATCCCGAGGATCAGAGGATCCTCAGGATTACTTTACTATTATAAGGTTACAATATAGGAAACCGAATCATCTTTAAAACTGTTTTTTCGCCAAATGTCCTTAATCTCCAATGGCTCACGCATTTTCAAGATATCCTTTGTTATTTCAGTTTTGACAATATTTAACCAATCCTGTAAAAAAATCAAACAATTCCAACCATATTTTAGAATTTATTCTTCATGACTTCAGTAACATCACTAGAAGACATATTAATCATTTTTATTTTATTTATCCCTAATTAACAGAAAAGTCATTCAATATTGTATCACAAACTTTCTGAATAAGGAGGATATGTGTACCTTTTTCATAACCCAACAAACCCCACAGATTACCTTCTTGCATGTCCTCATGCAAGATGAGATCTTACATGTAAAGAAGTGACGTTGTAAGGAGGGAAAGTTGGTTCACCAGGTATCCTGAACCCATTACTTCTTTTGAGCTCTTCAAAAGCAACATCCTCCCTTTTCTTGTTAATTTGATAATCCTTTTGGTAACTTTCTAGAGGAAACAATAGGATAGGGGGATTATACCTTCATCCAATCCAAGAAGGTCCTTCCTCCACGAGAAGTCTAAAATACCTTTCTACTCTGTAGGTAGCTGCAAAGAAATTCCTGAACCTAAAGGGCTCCCTATTTTTGACTTCATTGGAGGATGTATCCCATATCACCTTAGAAGCAGCAAGAGATTCTTCTTTGAGTTATATAAAGTATATGATTCCTGAATGGATAACCTATTGTTGGATGGGGGCTAGAGAATGTCTTACCCGCTTCCCCCCTTTTCATAAAGGTTCTATGTTGCATAATGGCTAGAAAGGACTTGAGGGGTTCTCCTCTGATCCAAAGATCTAACCTTGTTTCTCTCTTTATAAAATTATTATGAGCCTTTCCCCATCTAAATTGGTTCTTAGTAAAGGAAAGGAATGCCTAGAAATAAATTTCTCCAATAAAGGGACGATGGTTATTTTTCCTGTCATCTTCCAAAATAAACTATGAAAGTATAATTCACATAGAAAATACTGCACCTTTTCTTCCTTCTCTCTAAAACATGAAATGAACTCAGGGATAATGCCAAATGTAACCGGCTTACCTACTCTGATGGATTTTACCCTTAACAACAGGTAACATTCCAGCAAGAATATGGTATAATTGGTGGCAAGGGCTCTATAATTGATTGCATCAGAGTGAATATCACAAATCTCCTTGATTTTCTCCAAATCTTTTTCAAATTGACTTTGCATTTTCTTAATCTTTTCTTGGGCTTTGGTGAGCTCAGCATATGTTTCACTTTCTGTTGTTGAAATATCCTTTAGTTGTTTAACAACCTTTTGATGTTCATCCCTAGTGATCATTTATTCTCTGGATTGAGTTAAGGCTTGTTGAGCTTGTACCAACTTAACCTTTAGCCTATCAATAACAACATATTTTTCCTGAGACTGAGCTGCTCGATATTCTTCTATAGTGCCCATCTCATCTCTAGATTGAGTTAATGCTTGTTGAGCTTGTATAATCTCTATTTCTAGTCTATCAACGAGAGAAATCTATTCCTAATATTGGAATGCTAGATGTTCTGCCATAGTCATCAATTCATTCCTACTTTGAATCAAGCTCTATTGGTAGTGTATCAACTCTTCCTCCAATATCCTAATGGTGGGCTCTTGTTCGAGGGATTGAGGTATTTCATCTGATACTAGGGTATCTGTCTGTACCTCAACATCAATAGTTTCTGAAGGAATTACCTCCTCATTCTGAGCTATTGCATCCTCTACTGTTATCTCTTCAGGGTCTGTCTGTGTTCCCATAGAGTTTGTAGTGACCGTTCTTTTAGGAAGAGGGTTTCTTCCATGCACTCTGGACCTTTTGTTTTTCTTTATTTGGTGGGCCTTATCTTCTTGTTCTAGATGCTTCCTCAATTCTTTAATAATTCCTCTGAGTTTTCCAACCTTTAGTTTTAATGCTTCAACTTTTTTAACCTTTCTCTTTAACAACTTGTTCTCCTTTTTCAGTTTTCTAGTTCTCTTATGGATTTTGCCTACTTTCTGTTTGTGAGGAGTCTCAAGGTCTTCCTTCTTTTGATCAACGGGTAGTTGTTCTATTGTTCCTTCCAAGTGTTGTGTCTGTTCAAGAGGGCTTATTTCCTCAGGATGTGGTTCTTCATATGTTGTGTCCTCAGGCAATGACATTTCGATATTAGGGAAATTTTCAGCAAGATTTGAAGAAGAGGCTCATTCTTGATATCCTTTTGATTTATCTCTATTAATTTAAGCTCATAATCTCCCTAAAACCTGAGCTATTTCTTATTCATAGCTTTTCAAACATTGTTCTGTCATATGCTTTGATGTTGGTTGGGTGTCTTCTTCATTATTTCCCTGTGAAGTTTGTTCTTTATGCTCAATACCGTGGTCATTTTCCTGTAAGAGATTCTCTATTGTGTTTTGAATTTCTTCAGGGTTTCTTGTTCGTTTGTTTCTCCTCGTTCTCTCAATGGGGGTTTTAGAGGCGTCCATTTGTCTTTTTCTATTTCTGGTTAGTGGCCTTTCTCGTGGGGTTTAATCCTTTGTCTGTGAGGTCTCAACCTTTATCCGTGAGGTCTGAACCTCTGTCATTTGAACATGGTTTGCCTCGACTTTGGGTTGAGGAGGTGAAACTTCTATTTTCGTAGTGGCCTCCTCTCCCTGTATCTCTTCAGTTTCCTGTAATGGGTTTTCATGATATAATTCAGGTTGTTCCAGTTGTATAGGTTTATTTCCCCCAATTAGACTATCCCATAATGGTTGATAACAGTAATAGGATCCTTGGACTTCTGTTTTCTTAAGGCAACCTCATGTAACATGGAATTTAGAAAGAAAGGTAGATTGATTACTAATCGTTGTTTGAGTGTCACTAACAGTTTCAGGTGGCGTGGTCCTATTACATCATATCTTCCATCGTAGGTTATGTACCTCTCAATTACCCTTGCCAGTTCTTTCCATGGTTTGCTAAGGGTGATGGGGTTAAGTCCCTTTCCCTTTTTGTCCAACTCTTCTCCAGGGCCTACGAAATATTCCATAGCTTCTTTGAGCATTGTATATCTTCCTATCCATTGAATTCCTATGTTAGGGAGACCTTTAACATTTTCTACGATTTTTGTAGTAACTGGAATTCGTATGTCCCAAACTATGGAGATTTCTTCCTGCAAATTCTGAAAGAATTCAAGCTTGATGTTTTTATCAGACCCTTGCAAATGATTGAAGTAATTTGTCCACCCTAAGTGCTGTAGGATTTCTCTTGCCTGCTCTATTACCTGTAGTAATGTTGACTCCCTACGCATGCTTCGGCCACCCATATTTCTGTGAGAAAATAAGAACGACTATCATTCCTAGTTGCAAATTTGGTTAGACAATCTTGGAGGAATAATTGCCAAAAATAGAAAATAAAAACGAATAACAAGTGTATAAGAATGTGGGTTTTCCATTTATTACAATCATTACATCTTATCAGAAAGCATACGGAGAATCCACTCCCCTCATTAATGTAGAGGTTGTCCTCGACCATCATCTTAGATGAATGCAATGAGTGTAGGTATTTCTGGTGAGAAGTAATAATTGCCCTACCGCCGTCGATAGGGACTAATCATGTATAATTTTCAAAAATCACTTTAAATCAGAAATCATTAAACGATAGTCCTCTTCTGTGGGAATTTCGAATTTATTATACCAATGCTTAAAAAAATGTTCTATGGATAAATAAACCAAAATAAATTAAATCTGTTCATTTAAAAAAAAAAATATTCCACATATCATAATATTGTTACTTTTCCCAAGTTATTGAGTATAACTGATATGATAGCCTTATTATTTGAGTAAAGGAAATCTAGAGGTACACAGAAACTTGGCAGTTTTGAGATAAACTTCCATACCATAGGCAGAGCCACTGCTTCCACCAGGCGTCCATAGCCTCGACAGGGTTTCCTTTTAACCCATAGTTGAGCCTATATCCTTAATAATTAGTTGAATCATCTTTTCCCATAAAAGACCATTATCCTGGCTTGGTAGCCAGATGATGATAATGCCACTCACTAGAGTGTAACTTAAGTGAACAAGCTAGCTCGTGATGAGATCTCTTATCCTTTGACAAAAGAAAATGTCAAAACCCATTTCCCTTGTGTGGTATCCTTAGT
>ML782518.1:49256-67634 GCA_009831015.1 Picea engelmannii
AGGGTATTGAAGGTTTCCATAGTCGGGATGTTTATGACTTCTCCCAAATCAACTAGTGTATTTGGAAAAGAACAGCCTTGGATCTGAACTATTACTATGGGATTCCATGGATCTACATATTTGATTGGTTCTTGTCTACCAAGAATTAGATCAAACAAGACTCCTACTACATGAACTGTCAATGATGAATTTTTTATCGTCCTAACAGGATTCCTTCCACATATTTCCTTGATTGTTTTTGCGTAAATTGGAATATCTTGTAGTGCCTGCACGAGTGGTATATTGACATATAAATTCTTGAGTTCCCCTACAATGTCAAAGATGGGATATTCGACATGTTTTTCTATCATTAATGTTTCATGGAACGAAGGGGAAGGAGTTGCATCCTTATCAGGATCCTGTGATTTGACTGTGTTTTCTCCCTACTCGATTTCTTCTATTATTACCATAGTCAAGGGTGTTATTACCCTACTGAGTTGGTTTCCCCTTCCTTGTTCTCCATAATTTGGACGAGTTGAGTCGGTCTATTATTAGGATTTGGGTGAGGTTGGCCTGGTAATTGGGTGCGAAATTGGGATTGAGGGTTTTGGGGCAGTTGGATTGGAGCTTGCAATGTGGGTTGGGTTTGAGGGGCCATTCCCATGGGTTGATTGTTTATCCCCATGGGGCACTACCAATTCTGGTTCCAATTTGGGTTTTGGACAGTCATATTGGGCCACTGTGAAGGGTAGGGATTATTTAAAGTTTTCCAGGCTGAGGTGGGATATTGTGAGTTAAGCCAGGTAGAGTTTGCAGTTGGTTGATTCTGCCAAACAAGATTTGCAGTGGATTGGTTTGTCCAAGTGGGATTTGTAGGTGGGTATTGGTGGGGCTTCCATTTCTGATTAGTAAATTGTTGGCCCTGACATGCATTACCAGAATTTTGTTGTTGATTATACTATCCGAGAAAGAGAGAGGAAGGGTCTTGTAGTGTATTTGAAGGTCAGTTTTTCCATTGACGATGTTGAGCCATAAGATATAATGACTTTGTCTCTTCTTTTTCTTCTCTAAAGACAACTTTTAGTCCATGGAGCGATGAGCATTGTTCTGTGTTGCGTTCATTGGCGTATATAGCACAAAACCGAACCACATCCAAAGGGAAATCCCTTGGACCATGTTTTCTTCTACATCTGTCAAAAAATATGGCCAAAGTCTGTTATACTTCTGTTTTTTTCTGTTTGTCCTGAAATACATCCAATTGTGTAGTCGGAGTGCTCAAAATATATGTTTTGAATTTTTTGAAGAGATTACCAACTTCAGCTCACATGACACCCCCACTTGTAGTATTGTTACTTTTGGTGAGGGAAGTCTACATTCGTGATCTGGTGTGTGTGCTTCCTCGTGAGCACCTGATACGCAATTGAATGATGTTATCATAAGTTTCTTGATAAATGTCACCCTTTCCCATTAGATTCAATGTTTCTACCCATTCATCTTTCATACCTTTAATAAGAGTTGGCTTAAGTGATTCACTTGGTAATGCACCATAGGCTAATCTTTGTAAATTATACTGAAATCTCTCAACATATTCTTCTAATGATTTATTTTCGTTTGCATTCATTTGAACAATTTCATCTTTTAAGTCTCTGGTTCTACAATAATCCTGATGTTTTTTCAAGAAGGCTTGTTGCAACTCATCCCATGAGTTTATAGTTATGACCCCTAATCCCATAAACCAAGGTAGAGCTTCTCCTTTCAAAGTGGAGGGGAACAATTTTAATTTTTGGGTTTCAGAGGTGTAATCATACCCTTTGCATAGGACATAAAATTCAAATAAGAATGCATCTGGGTCTTCTGAGATCAATCCATGAAAGGTCGGAAGGTTTTGTAGGGGAATTGCTTTCATAGGGGAAATGGCAATTGGATCAACTATCGGATATTCCAATGTGGAAGTTTCGAGACGTTGTTGATTGGGTTGTGTCATTTGATCGAAAATGTTCCATAAATCTTCAGGGATTTCTTGATCCGGGTATTTTATTTGAGGTGTTTGATTATCTGACCCTCTAGGGGATTTGATTGCACTCCCTCTATCTAGCATTTAGGTGTGCCTTCTTCTTTCTCAGGATATTCAGGATCAAGGAGCACGGTGATGGATCTGCCTTGGCCACCCCGTTGGTTTCTCTTTCCCCTTCCTACATATTACAAGAATTTCCCTCTTATAAAGGGGTTGGAGGTTGAAGATCTGTGCTCTGAAAGTTTTGATCAGTCCCTTCAGTCTTGCTATGAATCTCAGCGGGGTTTTTAGTTGGTGAGACTACTTCCTGAGGGATTCAGGTAGATCCTTTCCTAGGTCCAACCGAATCTTGAGATTCGGCTTTTCGGATGATGTCATCTATGAAAGTGCTTCTCCCAGGGAGCACTAGACCTTGGGCTTTGGTAATTTTTGGTGAGGGTTTTTGATGCAGGAGCATCGCCCACGTCAAGTGAGCTAGCACATCAAGCGGGGATCAGCTGGACAGCGCCAGCACAAATTTTGAAAACGCCTTGATATTGGTTGTGCCAAACATTAATGTGTGAAATTAATGAAGCGCACTTTGTATATTGTAATGGACCTTGAGAAGATAGCTCACATCCTTAGGTAGATGAGGAATTTAATAGATTTAATGCTGGTAGATAGGATTTTAATTATAGATTTGATAGTTTAGAGTTCGAGAGGGAAAACAGTTATAGAAACCCTCCTTTGTACATTGTAACATTATCAATGATTCAAGCATTCAGAAAGAGCAAGAGCATGCAGAGAACTGTATAAAAAACACCCATGTACATATATTGAATTATAGAAAGAAAGATTTGATTCAATTTCCATGGTTTGTGTCATTCTCTGTGTATTTATGATGTTATGCTCATGAATGTTTTCTTTTTGTTATACACTTTCTTTTATATGTTGTGTATGTGATCTCATGGTTGAATAGAAGTCTGGGAGGGAATGTGAATGAGTTTCAATTGTTTCTCTAATTGAGCCAAGAGATTCCTGCAAGGAGTGCAGTTGGATTGTTCGCAAGGAGTGCATTGATAGAAGAGTTCAATTAGAGATAACTTGTGTTCTCATTTCTTTGAAGGTGAAGCTAGGCACAGTTCCGTGCAAGAAGTGAGAAGGCCAAGGGAAAAATCTCAGAGTTGCGATTCGGAGTAAAGTATTGGACGACTGTTGCTGCAGGAGTGTGCAGGGTCAAAAGACTTCAACAATTGGACAAAGTTGAATATTTGCCGCAAGGAGTGCATGCAAGAAATTCTCAGAAGGACTTGAGAAGTCGAGAACAAAACTCAGGAGGAGAAGGCCCTCGAGTTCGTCGAAGGATTTCACAGAGACGTGTACATCGAAGCATTCGATCTGGCATCAAAGACTTGCATGCAAGAGAACGAGTCTCGTGGAGAGACCCTTCTTGTCCGTGGATTGCGCAAGGAGAAGAGTGGATGGTCGGTATTCTCCATGGAGAATTCGCGAGGGTCTGTGAGTCGTCATATCTCACAGAGGTGCAAGGGAGTTACAACACAAGTGCGAAGAGGCTAGAAGCTCAGGAAGAGCAGGGTCGTTGATCAGAATCACGAAGACTATTGATTCTACTCGTGGATCGGCATATCGGGAGTTTGGGAGTCGAGACTCCAACTCTTCGAAGAGGGAGTCGCGATAGTGCGAGAAGTGAGCCTGACGGATTACGTAAGTAGTATGGGCCACATAAGTTGGTGACGTAAGGGTGACGCGAGATATCGGTGTTTCGGTGTCTCGGGCGTTGGTAGTTGACGTAGAAGTTAATTGACCTCACGAGTAGCGAAGTTGCGAGGAAGCGAGATCGCGAGGTTTGGCGTTTCGGCACATCGCATATCAGAGGTTAGAAACGCAAGTGTTTGGTGTCACAAGTCGCGAGGACGCGATAGGATAGAAGTCCCGACAGGACGAGCAAAATTCAACGTTGACCAAAGTCATCGGGTCTCGGGGGGATTCGAGAGTTTAGTGATCAATAGAGAACTTGCGAAGCCGTGAGTTCCGATCATCTGAAAGAAGAGAAGGGAGGATCGCTCCGAAGAGAACTGTGGGTGCAGACTTCCCGATTGGGTACTAGAAGAACCGTTGAGTTCTTCGGGCCGAGAGGAAAGAAGGTCTTAAGGAAGCGGTCGTGCTCCGAGGAGTGATGTTGGCGTCATTTGGTATCAGAGCGGAAATATCTTTTCTTTCTGTAGCAAAGAAGGAGAAGGAGTAAATACACCATGCCGCCCAGAAGAGAGAGGCAATCACCAGACCCAAAGGATAGGTAGGTGCGAAGAAGATGTAGGCCAGCAGGAAATCCAGAAATGGAGAGGCAGATGAGAGATCTCCGAGCAAGGCTTGAGGACATGGAGACAGCACAAAGACGCGGAGTTGGTGCAAGGGATCTTAGTGATTCCGAAGTTGAAGTGGAAGCTGGACATGAAGAAAAGGTCACAGTAGAGGATGCATCAACCGAGAGGTTGATCAAAGCCATTTCCAGAATGGGTGCAAAGGCGAAAATGGACATTCCAGTCTATGAAGAAAATCTGGATGGAGAGGAGCTACTAGATTGGATTAGGGCTCTTGACACTTACTTCGATTATGAGGATATCGAAGAGGATAAGAAGGTAAAGCACGTTGTTACGCGCTTGAAAGAACATGCAACATTGTGGTGGGATGATCTTCAAGCACACAAACACTGCAAGGGCAAGCAAAAGATCAAGAGTTGGGATCGAATGATTGCGAAGATGAAGGAAAAATTCATCCTAGGAGATTATCAAATTACTGTGTTTAGGAGAATGCAGAACCTGAGACAGAAGTTGATGACGGTTAAAGAGTATACCGAAGAATTTTACAAGCTCAATATCAGAGCAAGTCATCGGGAGAGCGATGATGAGAAGGTTTCCAGATATCTGAATGGTATGAGATACGACATTCAGGATGAATTAAGCATGCTAACCATCCGAACGGTGGAAGATTCTTACCAAATGGATTTGAAATCGGAAGATAAGTTGAGCCCTAAGCAAGGTCAGCGAGGGCAAGGCAGAAGTCAGCCCAGAGGCGAGGCATTTACCCAGGAGAAATTCCAGAAGCCGAAGGAGGAATTGAAGAAACCTCAGGGTAGAGTTGAGAGAGGTGGTACCTCACAGAAGGGACCATACATCAAACAGAGAGGGCAACATAATGAGCAGAAGGGAGATTATGATGACGAAAATACTTTTCCTCGTACCAGAGGTAGAGGAAGAGGCCGAGGTGGAGTAATCACATGTTTCACCTGTGGAAAGAATGGGCACAGGTCATTTGAGTGTCCAGAAAAAAAGAAGGAAACAGGAGAAGCTCACATCGCAGAAGCACAGAGGAGGGATGCTGAGACCGAGGATGCAGAAGGCGGAAGATCGCTTGGGATGCATAAAGTCCTTTTGACACCTGAGAAGGAGGTAGAAAGTCCAGTTTAAAGGACCAGACTGTTTAGAACGACTTGCAAGACCAAGAATCGGGTATGCAAGGTTATTGTGGACAGTGGAAGCACAAATAATCTCGTTTCAACCGAGATGGTAGAGAAGTTAGAGATGGAGACAACTGATCACCTGATTCCATACAAAGTTTCATGGCCACATAAGGGACATCATGTGAGTGTCACTAAACAATATTTAGTTGAATTTAAGATAGGTGGATATAAAGATAAAGTACTCTGTGATGTCATTCCCATGGATGTATGTCATTTATTGCTGGGTAGACCATGGCAATATGACAGAAATGTGGTTCATGATGGGAGAATGAACACATATACTTTAGAGAATGATGGAAGGACACACAGTTTGCTTCCGATAAAGGATAAGGAGGTGAAGCTGGAAGTGAGCAACAAAATACTTCTCATGAGTGGGAAGGAACTTCTCATAGAGATGGAGAAGAAAGAAGATCCACAATTCTTTGTTCTCAGAAAGCCGAGAATTATTTTGACTAGCACAAGAATGGATGATTTACCAGATGAGATTAAGGAACTGTTGGAAGAGTTCGTTGACATCATAGTGGACGAATTACCTCATTCGTTGCCACCGATGAGGAGTGTGAGTCATCACATCGATCTCATACCAGGAGCTAGTTTGCCAAACAAAGCTGCGTATAGGTTGACGCCGCAGGAAAATGAGGAGGTCAAGAGGCAGGTGCAGGAGTTGCTGGATAAAGGACTGGTCAGGGAAATTTTAAGCCCGTGTGTTGTTCCGATAGTACTTAGTCCAAAGAAGGATGGAGGATGGAGAATGTGCACTGATTCCAGAGCCATTAATAAGATAACCATCAGGTACATATTTCCATTTCCGAGAATGGATGACTTGATGGATTACCTGAGTGGGGCAATTTTCTTTTCAAAGATTGATTTGAAAAGAGGATATCATCAGATTCGCATGAGAGAAGGCGATGAGTGGAAAACAACCTTCAAAACCAACGAAGGACTATATGAATGGCTAGTCATGGTGTTTGGCTTGAAAAATGCACCGAGTACATTTATGAGGTTGATGAATGAAGTCCTGAGGGAATTCATCGGGAAATTTGTGAGTGTATCTGGATGACATACTGATTTACAGTAAATCAGAGGCTGAACATCTGAAGCATTTGGCTATTGTGATGAGGAAGCTACAACAGGAGAAGTTGTTGATCAACATGAAGAAGTGCTCATTTATGAAGACATAGCTCATTTATTTGGGGTTTGTTATTTCGGCGAATGAATTGAAGATGGATCTGGATAAAGTGGAAGTGATCAAGAATTGGCCATCAACGAGAAATATTTTCGAGGTAAGAAGTTTCCATGGTTTGGCTAGTTTCTACCGATGATGGACACAGTCAAGAAGAGACATAAGTATTTTCATTGGACAGCTGAGGCTGAGAAGAGCTTCAATCTGTTGAAGTGAAAGATCACAGAGCAACCCGTGTTGGTGTTGCCAGATTTTCAGAAGACATTTCAAGTGAAATGTGATGCAAGTGGGTTTTCCATAGGAGCGGTCTTGAGTCAGGAAGACAGACCAGTCGCATATTTCAGCGAGAAGTTGGATGAAGCAAAACTGAAATACTCCACGTATGATAAGGAATTTTATGCTATCATACAGGCGCTGAAGAAGTGGAGGCATTACTTGATCCCCGAAGGAATTTATATTGTACAGTGATAATCATGCATTACAATTTGTGAGTCAACAAGAGAAGTTGAATTAGAAGCATGCAAAATGGGTAGAGTATATGCAGAATTTCACATTTGTGATTAAACACATTTCAGGTACTGCTAACAAAGTGGTTGATGCTTTGAGCAGGAAGTGTTTTTTGTTGCAGGAGTTCCGAGTCAAGACATTGGGTTTTGAAAATCTCAGGGACATGTATGCAGGAGATGCAGATTTTGCAGAGGCATATGAAGCAGCTGAGAATCCAGTTCTCAGAGACAGAAGCCCATGGATAGATTATATGATCCAGGAGGGATTGTTGTTTAGAGGCAATCAGCTCTGTATTCCAAATTGATCCGTGAGGGAGAACCTATTGAAGGAGAAACACAGTGGTGGATTAGCAGGACATTTTGGCCAAGACAAAACATTTGTGAAGCTGAGCGAATCATATTTTTGGCCGGGGATGCGCTCAGAGGTCAAGATGTTTGTTGACAGATGTCGAATTTGTCAGCATTCGAAAGGGAGAAAGCAGAATGTAGGTTTTTATCAACCATTGCCCATACCAGAAAGACCATGGGAAGCGATAAGCATGGATTTCATATTGGGTTTGCCAAGGACACAAAGAGGTGTTGATTCGATCTTTGTGGTGGTTGACAGGTTTTTGAAGATGGCGCATTTCATTCCATGCCAGAAGACCAGCGATGCGACCCACATCGCGAATTTTTTTTTCAAGGAGGTCATTCGACTCCATGGATTGCCGAAAAACATAGTTTCAGACAGAGACACAAAATTCATAGGGCATTTTTGGAGGACGCTATGGAAGAAGCTAGGAACTAACTTGATGTTTAGTTCTTCTTATCACCCTCAGACGGATGGACAAATGAAAGTAGTCAACCGAAGTCTGGGAGATTTGTTGAGGAGCCTGGTAATAGAGCACCACAACAGCTGGGATCAGATATTACCACGGGCAGAGTTTACGTACAATGATTTAGTGAATCGAAGTACAAGCAAAAGTCCATTTGAGATTGTGTATGGGACACAACCGAGAGGAGTTTATGAATTGAGAGATTCAGAACAGAATGCGACTAGCAGTGCTAGGGCTGAAGAATTGCAGAGGCAATGAAAGAACTTCACAGCAAGGTGAAGCAGCGACTGCAAGATTCAAATCAGGAGTATAAGCGCAGAGCATATCAACATTGAAGACAACTTCAATTCGAAGTTGGTGATCTAGTTCTGGCACATTTGAGGAAGGAAAGGTTCCCAAGGGGAACATACAACAAGCTGAAAATGAACAAAATCGGACCATGCAGAGTCCTGAAGAAATTCAGAGAGAATGCGTATGAAATTGAGTTGTCGGATGACATCGGGATATCTCTGATATTAAATGTCTCGGACTTATACCCATATAAGGCTGAGGAAGCAGGAGCTGGAAGTGATGAACAACCAAAAGTCCTGTGGCAGAAGCAGATGTCGATTGCAGAAAATCCACAGATGGAATGCATACTGGACAAGCGAGTGGGTAAAAAGACCAAAAGAAAAGAATACTATGAGTATCTGGTCAAATGGAAGAACCACACAGTGAAAGATGCTAGCTGGGAAAGCGAAGAAGAGATACAAAAGCATGGACAGACCATGCAGGAGCTCATGGATAGGATCCCATGAAAATTTCCAAGCTAGGGAGTATGATGCAGGAGCATCGCCCACGTCAAGTGATCCAGCACATCAAGTGGGGATCAACTGGACAACGCCAACACAAATTTTGAAAACTCCTTGATATTGGTTGCGCCAAACATTAATGTGTGAAATTAATGAAGCACACTTTGTATATTGTAAAGGAACTTGATCAGATAGCTCACGTCCTTAGGTAGATGAGGCATTTAATAGATTTAATGTTGGTAGATAGGATTTTAATTATAGATTTGATAGTTTAGAGTTTGAGAGGGAAAATGGATATAGACACCCTCCTTTGTACATTGTAACATTATCAATGATTCAAGCATTCAGAAAGCACAAGAGCATGCAGAGAACTGTATGAAGAACACCCATGTACATATATTGAATTATAGAAAGAAAGCTTTGATTCAATTTCCATGGTTTGTGTCATTCTCTGTGTATTTATGATGTTATGCTCATGAATGTTTGCTTTCTGTTATACACTTGCTTTTATATGTTGTGTATGTGATCTCATGGTTGAATAGAATTCTGGGAGGGAATGTGAATGAGTTTCAATTGTTTCTCTAATTGAGCCAAGAGATTCCTGCAAGGAGTGCAGTTGGATTGTCTGCAAGGAGTGCGTTGAGAGAAGGGTTCAATTAGAGATAACTTTTGTTCTCATTTCTTCGAAGGTGCAGTTAGGCACAGTGTCATGCAAGAAGTGAGCAGGCCAAGGGAAAAATCGCAGAGTTGCGATTCTGAGCAAAGTATTGGATGACTGTTGCTGCAGGAGTGCGCAGGGTCAAAAGACTTCAACAATTGGACAAAGTTGAAGATTTTCTGCAAGGAGTGCAGGCAAGAAATTCTCAGAAGGACTTGAGAAGTCGAGAACAAAACTCAGGAGGAGAAGGCCTTCGAGTTGGTCGAAGGATTCAACAGAGACGTGTACATCGAAGCGTTCGAGTTGGCGTCGAAGACTTGCATGCAGGAGAACGAGTCTCGCGGAGAGACCCTTCTTGTCCGTGGATTGCGCAAGGAGAAGAGTGGATGGTCGGTATTCTCCATGGATAATCCGCGAGGGTCTGTGAGTCGTCAGATCTCACAGAGGTGCAAGGGAGTTACAACGCAAGTGCGAAGAGGCTAGAATCTCAGGAAGAGCAGGGTCGTTGATCAGAATCACGAAGACTATTGATTCTACTCGTGGATCGGCATATCGGGATTTCGGGAGTCAAGACTCCAACTCTTCGAAGCAGGAGTCGCGATAGTGCGAGAAGCGAGCCTGACGGATTACGTAAGTAGTATGGGCCACATAAGTTGGTGACGTGGAGGTGATGCGAGATATCGGCGTTTCGGCGTCTCGGGCATGGGGAGTTGACGTAGAAGTTAATTAACGTCGCGAGTAGCGAAGTCGCGAGGAAGTGAGATCGCGAGGTTCGGCGTTTCGGCACATCGCATATCGGAGGTTCAAAACGCAAGTGTTTGGTGTCGTGAGTCACGAGGACGTGATAGGACATAAGTCCCGACACGACGAGCGAAAGTCAGCGTTGACCAAAGCCATCGGGTCTCGGGGGGATTCGAGAGTTTAGTGATCAATAGAGAACTTGCAAAGCCATGAGTTCCGATCCTCCAAAAGAAGAGAAGGGAGGATCGCACCGAAGAGAATTGTGGGTGCAGACTTCCCGATTGGGAAGTAGAAGAACCGTTGAGTTCTTCGGGCCGAGAGGAAGGAAGGTCCCGAGGAAGCGGTCATGCTCCGAGGAGTGTGGTTGGCGCCTGTTTTGGTTTTTCAAGATCTTTCTTTTTAGTCATACACACTTCACGCAAAAAGAAATGCAAGAAAACACCTATGCAACCTCTTAATGCGTCAGCTAGAGGTAGGTGTTGGCATAATCATCTTACTTATTTCCCGCATAGGTTCTTTCCCTCTGTCTTCAATACATTGTCCTCCAAAGGCACAATCTATGCTACCTTTGACATTCTCCCTAGCAACGACGCAAAAATGTTGGTCTCTAAAGATGTCCTAAAACAACCTTAGTTTTAACGTTAATTTATCAACCCGAGGATTCGTATTTTATCTCAAGAACATCAGCAAATTCTATGTAGATATCTTGTAGAGGCTAAAATCGCATAGCTAAAGAAAACCTGAGTTTATCCACAATCAAGTTCCTCAAATGTTCATTTAAATATTCTAAGATTAAGATCTTAATTAACATAATTGAAATCTAATTGCTAACATGTTGTGAATGAAAAGGAACTAGCTATCCTGCTAAATTCATTTAACTGAAAAGCAATGGTTGAATTTGAGTAAAGACTTGCAGAATTGACTATTAACTAGGAATTGAATTGTTGGAAAGGAAATAGCGAACTATTCTAATAGAAAGAAACTGCAATTGTAATCTAATCATAAGGAACAACAGTGATAATTGAATGGAAAGGAACAACAATTGTAACTTTAACTGAAAGGAAGGACAATTGTAAAATATTCGAAAGGAACAACTACTGTGAATCTTAAATAAAAGGAACAACGCGTATGAAAACGTGAGGAACTGTCAAGCAAAAAACTAAAGTAATGGAAATTGGAATCATCAATCATTGACACTCAAGAGATATATCTATCTTATGTATGCAAACCATATGAAATCATTAGCATGCTTATGCATTTGTCTTAACTATTGTGAAAGGGAATTGAATCGTCCAACATAAATCAAACTGATACAATTACAGTTGAAACAATAGCTCCTTTAGGATGGGCCCTTGGTCCTTAGATGCACTTCTATGAGAAACTCAATATATAGAAATGGTGAAAACGATCAAATCTTTATTAACTTCATAATTGGTACATCATTCACAAAAACGACTTGTGCAGAGTAACTTTGAGTCTCAATACTTGAATGTAATTATTAGCTTGTCTTTTAGGATCTATTATCCTCTATATATAAAATAATTTGAGTAAATCAAGCCATCCTGAGGATCGAAAGATCCTCAGGATTGCTTTACTATTATAAAGTTACAATATAGGAAACTGAATCATCTTTAAAATTGTTTTTGTACCAAAAGTCCTTAATCTCCATTGGCTCACGCATTTTCAAGATATCCTTTGTTATTTCAGTTTTGACAATATTTAACTAATCCTATAACAAAATCAAACAATTCCAACCATATTTTAGAATTTATTCATCATGACTATTCTATTTATCCCTAATTAACAAAAAAGTCACTCAAGACTATTTGCAAAGTGTGTGAATAAGGAGGATGTTTGTACCTTTTTCATAACCCAACAATAACACATAATTTATGACTACCTTTATTACAATTTTATTGCCATAATGTTCCAAAATTATAATAAAAGATGACATAGTACTATTAAATGAACATAAAATTATAACACTATATCATGAGAAAGTTAAAAAGTTATAATGTTATTACATAGTTATAATATTATTATTATAAATTAATATTAGATATTATAAAGTTACAATTAGATTTTAGTAGTCAATTTGTTGTGGGGATGAAGAGTTTTTAGTTCCAGTAATAAAGTAGTCTTATACATCTATTTGATGTTTGGTTTAACCGTGATCTTAAAATTGGATTATTAGTATCATTTTTAAAAAAATTATTGCAATATATTTTATTTCACTTTATAATAATTTTAATATTCACTTATATCAATTACAATTTTTTATAATTATTTATGAAAATTCTATTGCAATTTATTTTATTTCACATTATAATGATTTTATTATCCACTCATATATCAATTGCAATTTTTGTTGCATTAATAATATATCATGATGATGATGTCTATGGACCTTAAGAAAAGTAAGAGATTACTTGGATTCTTTAAAATGTTATTTTTTTGAGTGAAAAATATGAATAAAAGTGTTTCAATATCACTAAAATTTTGATAACTTAGAAGACTAGGAGAAATTTTGTCTCACTATAATAATTTTTATTTTAAAAATTAGGGTTAACCATTTCTTTATAATATCTTAATTTTCTTTTATTCTCTACTTTATTATCACACCATAAATCCTATTCATATTTGAAAATTTAAATAAAAAAATGATTAAAATAGTTATAAACAAAAAAAACATAATATAAAAATAGATTAAAATAGTTATAGACAAAAAAAAAAACATAATATATATGATAAATTTTCTAATACTAAATTTAGATAAAATCATACTTTTATTTATAAAAGTAAAATTATATAGTATGTAAAACAACATTTTTGAAATAGTGTAACAAAGACATTTTTCAAATAGAGAAAGATGTTAAATGTTCACATAAGCAATTCAAAATATATTTTTCAAATTTTCCTTATCATCCATATTTTTCCTAAATTATGTATTATAAAAGAAACTAATTTCTCAAGAAATTAAAAAACCCATTCCAAGAATGCATCCAGCACAGAACACCTTCAAATCTGGAATCACAAGAAAGGTTGATTAACATATTGTGAAATACGTCCATTGAGTTCTGGGTTTCATTTAATTGAAACTTCAAATCACGTTATTGATTGAATTCTTACAATTTTTTTAATCACGTTATTGATTGAATTCTTACACTGGTTCGTTGGTGTTATTATACAATTTTTTCGTTGGTGTTATTATACAATTTTTTTAATCATGTTATTGATTGAATTCTTACACTGGTTCGTTGGTGTTATTATACAATTTTGTTAATCAGTGATCAATCGGGTAGTATGGATAATCGATTTGACATATTTATGTATGTGGTGTGTGAGAGTTATCTGGTTACAGGCAAAGCACTTGTCCTGGAGGAAATCATCAGCTATGTGCATTACTTACAGAAGTAAGAAATACAAAGTTAAACTGACTGTGAATGACTTAATTTGTCGATGATATTGAAACGTGTGATTTCCAGATTCTTTCCTTGAAGCTCGCATGTTGTTCCTCTTTCCGACCCTGACCTTGAAATGAATGGTCGCCCATCTACTGAGGTGAGCTGTATTTATCTACTCTGATTGGCTGATCTTAGACATCCAATTCGGCAATTATGAACAGTGGTCAAATCGAAAGAAGGTTGTGAACATTCATGGCTTCATGGTGCCCCCACAAACAGTGTACAAAAATTTAAACAGTAACCACTTAATTTTCGCCGCCATCCAAAACAGTCAAATGAATAGGTTTGTATCATGATTAATGTCGGTGCTCAATCAAACGTTCTGTGTATTGTTATTAGGACCATAGGTTTGTATGAACTTGGATTTCAT
Source organism: Picea engelmannii (assembly GCA_009831015.1). Classification (NCBI taxonomy): domain Eukaryota; kingdom Viridiplantae; phylum Streptophyta; class Pinopsida; order Pinales; family Pinaceae; genus Picea; species Picea engelmannii. The sequence continues at coordinate 63,298 of ML782518.1, forward strand.
AGTATTTAGAGGAATAAAAGGAAATATAGATATTTTTTTATATTTTTTTTTTTATATAATTTTATAATTATGGTGATTTAAGATTTTTTTTTATTATTATTTTTTCAATTTAATTTGATTTATAAAAAAATAACATATTTATTTAAATCTTAAATATTTTTTAACATTTAAAATTGTAATTGAATATTTCATTATTTTTTAGGACATCACAAAACATTTCAAAATATATTTTTCATATTTTCCTATTTTTTATATAGAATAGATAACTAAAATAATAATAATAAATACATCCATAATATGTATCATACCATAAACTAATTATGTAAAAAGCCTATTCCAACCATATAGAACACCTCCAAGTCTAGAATCATGGAAAATGTTGATGAACAAATTCTGATATATGACCATTGAGTTCTTCAATTATTTGAGAGCCACATTGCGAGATGGAAGCCTGATTTCCACATATCATTATATATATATATATAATGGCTCTTTGAGTCATTTGAAGAATTCAATGGTCATATCTCAAAATATATATGCCGAAAATAAATTCTTTTGAAACCTATGATCTTATTGAAGATTTCTTACATCAAACCCTGACTTATGATATGTCGAAACTCCGACACACGTGCAAGTTGACTATTCAACGTCCCGTCACCTCTGTCGGGATTTCGGACTTCGCGGGATTGCGAATCCTGATGCAAATGTTTCACGACTTATCGCTACGAAACCCCCATAAGGTATGCCACCTATCCACCTCACTGACTCCTGTGGTCCCACACTGTTCTCGCAGTCGTCAGGATATCGCGTATCGCGATTTCGTGATTCCCGTTGCACTGTTTACAGAGTTCAACCTATGAAACTCCGATATGCGAATTCACGAACAAATCTGACGACCCTCGTGGCTCGGATCTACGATCCTGCCCCTCCTGAGCTTTGAACCCCTCGACGTTCTCGCCATAACCTCCCTGCTCCTTTCTGAGATCTGATGGCTCACGAATTTCGTGAAATCTCCTCGAAAGAATTCGACCGTCCGTTCCTCCTGGATGATTTCTGCGAATGACCAAATGTTCCTCCACGGAACTCGTTCACCTGCGCACAAACTTGCGACGCCTTTCTAATTCCTCCAGTCACGACTTCCCTTGCGTTGTTCTTCAACAATTTCGAAGGCCTTATCCTTCCTGAGCTTTTCTTATAACTCTGAGTCTTATCCAAGACTCGTTGCACGCACTCCTTGCGGCAACTTTCAAACACTCCTAAGTGTTGAACTTCCTTCGACCCTGCGCACTCCTGCAACAGTAGTCTCTTAACAATTCACTCAGGTTCGCAACCCTGAAACTTAGCTTGTCCTGCGCACTCCTTGCACGACTCTTGTGCCAAAAATGCACTTATGAGCTAATGAGAACAAAAGTGACTCTATTTAAACCCTTTGTCAACGCACTCCTTGCGGACAATTCGACTGCACTCCTTGCAGGAATCCTTGCTTAGATAGAGAAACAGTTGAAACTCATTCCTTCTTCCTTTCAGACTTCAAACTCAAACATGAAATCATATACATAACACATAAAAGCAAATGTATAACAAGAAGCAAACATTCATGAGCATATCATTCAAAGATGCATATACAGAGAATAACACAAAACCATGAATTTGAATCAATCTCTTTCTATTAATCCAAATATCTGTACATGGGTGTTCTTACACAACTCTCTACTTCTCCTATGCTCTTCTTCCTCTGATTATGTTACACTACACAATGAGGGTGTCTATATCCCGTTTCCCTCTTGTGCTCTAAAACTGTCTAATATAGAATTAAATTCTATCTACCCGCATTAACTACTTTAAATGCCTTCTACCTACTAAGGAAGAGAGCAAACGGTTCAAGGTCCGTTTACAATTTACAAGTGTGCCTCATCTTAATGGCTCATTTAAGATCGCGAAACAACTTCTAGGTAATTTCAAAATGTGTGTTGGCGCTTGTCGAGTTGTCCGTTGTATTCCGCATTGGCTCGCTTGATGTTAACGATGCTCCTACATCGTACTCCCTGGCTTGAAAAATTTTCATGGGCTCCTATCCATGAGCTCATGCAAGGTATCTCCATGAGTTCATGCACGGTCTGTCCATGCTTATGTATCTCCGCTTCACTCTCCTAGCTCGCATCTTCAACTGGATGGTTCTTCCACTTGACCAGATACTCAAAATATTGCTTTCGCCTGGTCCTTTTGCTTATTCTTTTGTCCAGTATGCACTCCATCTGCGACTTATCTACAACTGGAATCTTCTTCGTCCACTGAATCACTGGCTGCTCATCTCTAGTCTCTGCTCCCTCAGCCCTATATGGGTACAAATCTGAGATATTGAATATCGGAGAAATTCCGATCCCATCGGGTAATTCAATCTCATAAGCATTCATCCCAAATTTCTTCAAGACACTACACGGCCCAATTTTCTTCATCTTTAGCTTATTATATGTTCCTCTCGGGAACCTTTCTCTTCACAAATGTGCCAGAACCAGATCACCAACCTCAAATTGAAGTTGTCTTCTGTGTTGATCGGCTCTGCGTTTATATTCTTGGCTCGAATTCAGTAGTCACTCCCTCACTTGGCTGTGAAGTTCCTTCATCACCTCTACGAATTCTTCTGCACTAGCGCTCCTAGTGGCAGTCTGTTCTGACTCTCTCAGCTCAAAAATTCTTCTCGGCTGCATTCCATAAACAATCTAAAATGGACTCTGTCTTGTTCTCCTGTTAACTGAGTCATTATATGCAAACTCTGTCTGTGGTAATATATTGTCCCACTGGTTGTGGTGTTCTGTCACCAAGCTTCTCAGCAAGTCTCCCAGACTTCTATTTACCACTTCTGTCTGTCCATCCGTCTGAGGATGATAAGCAGAACTAAATGACAAGTTAGTTCCTAGTTTCTTCCATAAGGTCCTCCAAAAATGCAATATGAATTTTGTATCTCGATCCGAAACTATGCTTCTTGGCAACCCATGAAGTCGAATGACCTCTTTAAAGAACAGATTCGCAATGTGAGTTGCGTCACTGGTCTTTTGACATCGAATGAAGTGTGCCATCTTGGAAAATCTATCCACCACCACAAAGATTGAATCACAACCTCTTTGTGTTCTTGGCAACCCCAATACAAAATCCATGCTAATTGCATCCCACGGCCTCTCTGGTATGGGAAATGCTTGATAAAACCCTACATTTTGTTTCCTTCCCTTCGAATGATGGAAAATTATACATCTGTCTACGAATCTCTTGACATCTTCTCACATTCTCGACCAAAAATATGACTCATTCATCTTTGTGAACGTCTTTCCATGACCAAAGTGCCCTGCTAATCCTCTGTTGTGTTTCTCCTTCAGCAGATTCTCCCTCATGGAGCATTTCGAAATACACAGTTCATTACCTCTAAACAGTAATCCTTCCTGGATCATGTAGTTCATCCATTGGCTTCTATCTCTGAGAATTGGATTCTCTGCTGCTTCATATGCCTCCTTAAAACCTGGATCATCAACGTACATATCCCTGAAATCATCAAAACCCAATGTTTTGACTCGGAACTCCTGCAACAACAAACACTTCCTGCTCAAAGCATCAACGACTTTGTTAGCAGTACCAGAAATATGTTTAATCACAAATGTGAAATTCTTCATATACTCAACCCATTTGACATGTTTCTAATTCAACTTTTCCTATTGAGTCACAAACTGCAGTGCATGATTGTCACTGTACAAGACAAACTCTTTCGGGATCAAGTAATGCCTCCATTTCTTCAATGCCTGGGTGATAGCAAAAAACTCCTTATCATAAGTGGAGTATTTCACTTTCGCCTCATTTAGCTTCTCGCTAAAATACGCTATCGGCCTGTCTTCTTGACTTAAGACTGCCCCGTTTCAAATCTGCTTGCATCACATTTCACCTGAAATGTCTTCTGGAAATCTGTCAACACCAAAACTAGTTGTTTTGTGATCTTCCCCTTCAACAGATTAAAACTCTTTTCAACCTCTTATATCCAGTGAAAAGACTTGTGTATTTTCTTCACTGTATCCATCATCGCTGCGCTAATTCCATTGAAATTCCTGATGAATTTTTGGTAGAAACTAGCCAATCTGTGAAAACTTCTCACCTCGAAAATATTCCTCGGTGATGGTCAATTCTTGATTACCTCTACCTTATCTGGATCCATCCTCAACTCATTTTCCGAAATAACAAATCACAAATAAATGAGCTCTGTCTTCATGAATGAGGATTTCTTCATGTTTATCAATAGCTTCTCTTGTTATAACCTCTACATCACTGTATCCAAATGCTTCAGATGCTCCACCACT
>ML782518.1:85658-99332 GCA_009831015.1 Picea engelmannii
AAATTTTACCTGATATATCATGCCCTTAATTAATTCATCACCTTTTTTGCAAACCAAGAGAAGTCAGGCACCACCGTAACTTCTCTAACAAAATTGGTTTTGTAAACATATCTACAAAATTCACTTTTATATGGACCTTCTCCAGAGCCACTCCACCTTCATCAACAATGTGTCTTAAAATGGTACTTGACAGAAATATGCTTCATCTTACTCTGATAAGTAGGATTTCTAATCAAATGAATAACACTTTCACTATCGCAAAATACTTTCACTTTGTCATGCATCCTTCCAACCTCACCCCATAAAACTTATAACCAAATTGCATCCTTGCATGCATGTGAAGCAACCATATACTTAGCCTCCATAGTGGATAAAGAGACTGCATTTTGAAGCTTTGACATCCAACTAATAGGTCCTCCTACAAGAGTAAAGACATATCCTGAAGTGGATCTCATTTTTCCAAGTAAGCTGCAAAATTTGAATCTACATAACTGCAAACTCAATCTCTGGAACCATCATAGGTGATAGAATAACTACTTGTGCCTCTAAGATATCGAAGCACCCATTCACAATACTATTTTCCTGGATTTTCCATGTATTGACTGACAACACCAACTGCATGTGAAATATCTGGTCTAGTACTCACCATCGCATACATCAAACTTCCCACTGCATTGGCATATGGTACACGAGACATATAATCATTTTCTTCATCATTACTAGGACATAAACCTGAAGAAATCTTAAATTGGGAAGCCAAAGGGATCTGTACGAGTTTCACATTATTCATACTGAATCTCATAAGTATTTTCTCCACATGTTCTATTGACATAACCACAACTTACCATTTTTCTTGTCTCTATGTATCTCCATGCATAAGATTTGTTTTGTTGCTCCTAGATCCTTCATATCAAACACCCTAGTCAACTGAGACTTTAACTTGTTGAGATGTTTTTGCTTTCCAAAAGCATATCGTCACCGCATAACACCAATTTAATGAACATGCCATTTTCCAAATTTTTAATGTAAACACAATGATCATATTCACTCCTTCTAAAATTTAGGCTCACCATGAAGGAATCAAACTTCTTGTACCATTGTCTAGGAGGCTATCTCAGGATATACAATGACTTCTTGAGCTTGCAAACAAACCTCTTATTGCGATCTTGAACAAACCCTTCTGGTTGTTCCATAAATATATCATCACCTAAATCTCCATGTAGAAACGTTGTTTTAACATCTAGCCACTCTAACTCAAGATCAAGTAAATCAACTAGTGCTAACAAAACATGCACTGAAACAAGCTTCACAACTGGTGAAAAGATCTCATGAAAATCAATACCTTCCTTTTGAGAATACCCTTTTTCTACCAGTCTTTCTTTATACCTTTTGAATTTATCATCAACACCCTTTTTCACTTTGTAGAGCCACTTGCAGTTGACAACCTTCCTGTCCTTCGGAAGTTCTACCAGGTCCCATGTTTTATTCCTCTCTAGGGCATCCATTTCTTATTTCATAGATTTGTTCCATTGAGCACTTTCAGATACCTTAATTGCTTCCTGAAAAAAATAGGTTCTCCATCAACATAAACCAAAGCCATAGATGAAACATAATCGTCATACTTTGCAGGAGGATTCCTAACCAGTGATGATCTCCTTAGAGATGGTTGAGGCATATCCTCATTTTCTTGGATATTTTCTGCATCTTCATCTTCTTCTTCTTCTTCTTGAACATCTCCATGCTCATGCCTTCCTGGAGATGGTTGAGTTTTCAACTGAATTTGTTGATTTTGTGGTACCTGCTCTTGTCTCACTTCAACATCTTCCAATTCTGATTTTAAATGTGAGGATTCATCAAATACTACGTCTCTTCTTATGATGAGTTTGTGGGCAGTAGGATCCCGCAGTCTGTACCCCATAACTCTATCACCATAACCAACAAAGACATATTTATTTGATCTAGGATATAACTTAGAACAATGATCTTTAGAAATAAGAGCATAAGAATCACAACCAAATATTCTCAGATTTGAAAAATCACATGAATGACCTATCCATACATCTTTTGGAATATTACAGTTTATTCAGTTGATGGTGACCGATTTATTAAATATCATGTTGTAAGAACTGCTTCTTCCCACAATTCCTTCTACATCTTTGCATTACTGAGCATGCTCCTTGCTCTTTCTAGAAGAGTCTTATTCATGTGTTCAACAACACCATTCTTCTAAGAACTATAAACCGTGGTCTTATGTCTCTCGACCCGAGCTTCCTTGCAATAGTTCTCAAATTACATAGATGTGAACTCACCTCCACTATTTGTCCTTAAACACTTGATTAACCTGATAATGTTTTTTTCAACCAAAGCTCTGAATTGCTTAAAAGTAATAAATACATCAACTTTTCTCTTAAGTAAATAGACCCAAACCTTTCTAGAGTAATCAACTATAAATGTCACATAATATGATGATCCTCCAAAATAAATTGTAGGGGATGGTCCCCAAACATCTGAATGAATGTAGTTAAGGATACCTTTGCTTATATTCCTTCCCGTTTAAACTTTTGTCTACAATGTTTTCCAAAAAAACAATACTTGTAGAAATTCAAATTCAAAAACTTCAAAATTAGAAGTGACTTGCGATCAACTAGTAACTTACGCCCTTTCTCGCTCATATGACCCAAACTTTGATGCAATAAAGGAACAGAGTCACTTGTATCTTCATATGCTACCACTCCTTGATTTACTTTTGTCCTTCCTTCAAGCTGATAAAGGTTCCCTATCGTCTTTTCTTTCATGACTACTAAGATGCCTTTAGACACCTTCAATGCTCCACCTTGAGTTGTACACCTGTAATAAGCAGAATCTAGAACTCCCAAAGATACCAAGTTATTTCTTAGTTCGGGTACATGTCTTACATCTGTTAATGTTCTTGCAGAACCATCATGCATTCTAATCTGGACAATACCAACTCCAAGAATTTTACAAGAAAAATCATTTCCCATAAAAAAAACACCATCATCAATAGATTGGTAAGTTGAGAACCAATTTCTATGAAGACACATGTGACTGGACACACTAAAATCTAACAATCAATGTTGAAGTTGAAGTGAAACATCACAAGTAGACAATACCTCATCAACCATACATGAACTTGAACCTGAACTTGTTTATGCTACATTAGCTTCCTTTACTTATTTTGTGGAGTCCTCCTTAGCTGTATTATTTCTTTTCCAACAATCCTTCTTGATATGCCTAGATTTTCCACAAAACCAAATTTTTTGCTTACCCTTCTTGCCCTTTGATCTAGACCTTGATGTACCCCTCTCACTTGTCCCTCTTTCTCTAGATTGTATTCTGACCACCATTTCTTCTGTTGTAGAGTTTTCTTTATTGGTTTTCTTTCTCATTTCCTCACACAATAGAGCTCCCACAACAATGTCATAATCAATGGCATCTGTTGTATTAAACCACACAATTGTGACCATATGATCCCAAGACTCAGGCAATGAACATAATAGAATAATAGACTTGTCTTCATCATCGAACTTTACTTCCATAGCAGTTAATTGAGAAATGAGAGTATTGAAGACATTCAAGTGATCAACAATTTGTGTACCTTCTTTCATCCGCAAACTGTACAACTGCCTCTTTAAGAAGATTATGTTTGACAAGTTCTTTGTCATATACAAACTCTCCAGTTTGGTCCACAAACCTGCTATTGTCATCTCTTCAACGATGTTAAACAATACCTCATTTCCTAGACATAGACGAACAATATTGAGGGCCCTTGCATCTAGATCCTCCCAGTCCTCGCTTGTCATGCTTGTTGGTTTCTTTGACCTTCCAGCCAAGGTCTTTTTCAATCCTTGTTACATAAGAAGATACTGTATCTTGAACTTCCATAGCGCAAAACTATTCTTACCACTGAACTTTTCAATCTCAAACTTGTAACTTTACACTTTTGCCATTAGCAAAAACAAAACCAAAAACACTGCTTATAAAACTGAGACTTTTTATATTGGAGGAATATTATTATATTTAAGATTCAACCCCAAAAACCATAACCCCTTCCACCCTTTTACCTTCTTATTATATAAAAAAGAAAAGAACCTTTTAAGAAAGACTGACCTCCATGATTTAATAATCAAATCATCTCATACCATGCGAACCTTATAATAAGACAAACACCTTCACCTTTAATTTTTTTATACCACTTGAATACTCTTAAAAAAAAAATGCTTCATACCATGCGAATTTATGGTTTCTAAGATCGTCACGCCTTGTTGAATTGATCACCTGCGACAATTTGGAAATGGTTACATTGTGTTAATGGGTAATCTGCGACGATTTGCATTCAAATTATCGCACAGTGTTAAATTGTCGCTTGCGACAATGACTCTCTGTGTCCAATGTTTTGTATGATGTCGCAATCTCTACTATGTATGGTCCGTGAAGATTCTGAACTTTTTGTAAATTTCGTAGGTTTGCATGTTGTGATTGCACTATCCCATAGGGATGACCTGCAACGATGTAATAAAACTCCTTGGCTCTCCACTTTCACTTCACTCGGCTCGGCTTGTCCCTTCGATCCAACGACCAAATTATTTTCTCCTTCTCTCTCTGCTCCTTCAGCTCTAAGCTCCGATACCACTTTTTAGGCAGCGGAAGCAAAACATAGAAAATATAACAGAGCATAATCTAAGCAAGATCAAATACGCATAAAACCAATCATATCAGTCATACACTTGACACAATGATTTATGTGGAAACCCAAATCCGGAAAAACGGGCAATGATTATCGGTCTTCTGTTATTCAAGGGAGAGCTACAATAGCCTTCATAGGCATACAATCGTAATCTCCTCACAAACTCGCTTCTCTCTAGCTTGCATTGTATTCTACCTCTCTGGGTATGCTCGTATATATAACATCTATCACTCAATTACACAGTTACACAGACTGATCATGAATAGATCACATAGTTACACAAACAGTGCATAAATAGATTGCATGCATGTGTATGTGCGTCTTCATCTGCATGTAACTGCATGAGAAAATGCATTGGCATGTTTTCAACAACATTTATCTAAATTGTAAATATTTCTCATTATTTTAAATGATATAAAAATATAGATTCAAATGATATAATGAATGCTATAAAAATATAGATTTAAATGATATAATGACTGAAATGTACATAATTATTCTCAGCGTCAGCTATGTGCAACGCCTTACTAAGATGGTGTTGTTTTTAATAAGGTTGATCAGTCGTTTAATTGAAACTTTCGAAGTTAATGCTACTTCTCTTTCTGGTAAATTAAATCCATGGAACCTTCTTCAGTCCATAAAGATTATTTTTTACATTATATATTTTGGTAGAGGATAAACAATATGTAATAACACACTCAAGTTTTATGGCTTTGAACAGCAGCTGGACGATTTTTTTTTCCTCTTCAAACTCGCATATTTCGGACATGTCTTCAAGCTCACATATTTCGGACATGTCTTTTTGTCCTTGTATGTAAATGTATTAATTTTTTTTAAAATTGTAATGGAATATTTCATTACACATTGCATTGTTTTTCATTTTAAAAATTTAACTTTATTTATAAAAATAAAATTACAGATTACATATCTTGATGAGTTGATGAACATATTGTTATATACTACCACTGAGTTGTTCAATTATAGCCACTTTCCAGATCTAATCTTTCCTTTGACATATCATTAGTTGTTTAACTCTCCTCTATATACGATGAAGAAACATGTCATCAAAATCTATGAACCTATCAAAGATTTCTTCCACTAAAAGATGAAGATTACAAAAATTGGAAGTATATTCTCTTTTCACCTACTCTGTGATTTGTTGACTCCACGTTCTGCTGCCAAAGTGATGGATAAATTTAGGTCATTAGCTGTCCATAATTATTAGGTCCAAGTCCAATTCCTCTTTTGACTCTAAGAGAGCGAAAGTCATTTATAAATAATATTCCTTTATCTCATCTTATTTAAGGATTTTTTTTTGTGATTTCTATGTGAGGTTTTATAAAAAAGAAAAAACCAAGAATATTGAATTATGACTTATCTATAAATTCCTCAACAATTTGATTTTATTTGTTTGAAAATCACTAAGATATTGAAATCTTTAGTAGGGGATAGAAGGCTATTGTCAAATATGATTGCATTCCTTTTAATCTATATAACCTAATAAATTATGAAAGGTAAAGTTCTTTTTTTTCTTTTAGATTTTAGAATCTTATTGTAAAATATGATTGCATTTCTTTCCAGCCATATAACCCAATAAATTGTCAAAGGTAAAGCTCAATTTTTTTTTAAGATTTTCATTTTTATTCTATATTTTCAATCTTTCTTCTTTGAATTCCCCTTGTCATATTCCTTAGTTACTGAAATCTTCAACCTCATTTTAAAACTGTTTTTCAATATGTACAAATATCTTCAACCTCATTTTAAATTGTTTTTCAATATGTACATGATGCAGGAGCATAAGCTCACAGTTCTAGAAGATCTATGGCTGTTGAAAGTCAAAGCCAAATTTTTACTAAAGAGAGTAGGTGCTCTTAAATTTATTTTGTTGTATTCAGTTCAAATTGAATAAATTGTCAAAGGATCTCGAATCCTAACAACGTAATAGTTGTAGGAGAAGTTAGGATTACAAGAAGAAATTGTAGGATCTAAGTGGATTCGATCCAGACTTGGTGGATCTGAAAACCTAAGTTCGAATTGTATTTAAGCAAACTAAGTTCGATTGTAAAAGGGGGGGAACGAGAGAGACAGGAAAGGGAGAGAGAATGCACAAGATTGTTGCAGAGGAGAGAAAGAGAATTCATTAATAAAAGTTTCCATCTATTATGCAACATTCTGATATGTGACCCTATTCGTGTGTGTATGATTATGATATCTTGTTCTCGTTGATAGAACATATATGATCTGTCATATTATTTCAATGATCCTTGGAATCGAAGCCATACTGTAATGAACCGATATTTCATTCTATAAGCATTGGGATTAAGGGTGGAGATCACAGTGGAACTCGAAGGGATCAAGGAGTCGATGGTGCCAATCATCCAGAAGACGAACGATCAAGATCTGATCAGAACCAAACAACAAAGAATCAACTGTCCAGATCGTAGTGGAAGGAGGAGGGTTCAAACTCCGATGCGTTTGGTGTTTTCCGTTGCAGCCATGTGTCCATCGGTGTATGGAAGCGGAGATTGAAGGTAAGTACGAAAAAGTGCCAGTGGTTTTCTATGTTGGGTTATGGTCATGTCGTATGGTTGTAAGGTGTTTAGTAATATTTCTGTTGGGTGCTAGCAAAACGAAAAAGTGTTTAATCCGCCAATTAAAGAGGAGTCTTGTCAAATGAAATAAAATTGCCAAGTATAACGACAGATAGCTAAATTTAGCTCTGTCAAACAGTTTCACTAACACCAGTTGCATTAGTACAGAATATAATGAGATCAAAATTTGTCTCCCACTTGATTTCCAGAGTTTACCAGATTTTCTTCACAATTTGTTTTGTGGAGGTTGTCCAAAGTTAAAGCTCCAATGTTATTTCATAATAAACACATGAATATACAAGATTTCTAATGGCATTTGAACCTTCAAAATTTTATCCACCACCACATCTCCATCCCAACTTCACCATATGAATATAAACACTTATATCCATCTCTCGTTGTTTACAAACAATGAGAGATTTAGAGGTCAACATATTTTCTTCTTTCTTAATTCTAACATGATCCAACTTAAATTTTGCAATGAAAATTTTTAACCATTTTTGGTTACGTATTGTGGACATCTTTGAATTCATTATTTGATTTAGTTCACACATACGCCAATTCCTACAGAGACAAATTATATGATATGGCACATTGCGATCCTCCCTACAACCAATCCAATGACCCTCCCCTACTTTAAACTTTGACCAACTACCAAATTTTTACACCAACCAATTTTCGAGCAAAGGAAAGGCTAATACGACAACATTCATATGACATAAACATTCTAAAATTTCTTAGTAGGGTTTCTTATCCCATATTTCATACCATCAAGCTATATATACTTCTCTCTCACYACTCTACACCATAGCCCTTTCCCACACCATATTCCTTTCCCTTGAATGATTCTCCATGCACTCTTGGATGCAAGGGGTCTTGAGAAGAAGAATATMTTATTACACCCCCATCCTCTCATGTCTTTTGGGACARCTATCCTTTTCCAATTGACAAGATGGATCCCTCCTTTCATAGTATTCAAACCAAATTAATATGAAAATGAATTTTCTAATAACTTCTAGAGTACTTTTGGGAATCCATGATAGTGATATCCAATATATATTTATGGTTTCTAAAACTACTTTTACTAGCACTGAGAGACATAGATCAACTATATGAAATCCCTTTTCAAATATTCATTTGGTTTTGAGGAAAATCCAAGGTACTTTATTCCATCCTCCAACTCTGACTCATGAAATGGAAACTACTATGAAAAGTATACTTTATTTCCTCGATATTCACAAAGAGCAAATAATGGATTTTTCCATATTAATCTACATACCTATAGCCAAATAGTATAAGTCCATAATCTCCTTTATCATATTAGTATGAGTTCCATCACAAAACTTTAGTATATCGTCCTCATATACAAGATTAGATAAAGAAGTGGATCTATTTTTTGCCTCCCTATTTAATGATTTTGTAACAATTAGGGAAAGTAGGGGAGACAATGATTTTGCAACAATTAGGAAACGTAGGGGAGATAATGATTTTGCAACAATTAGGAAAAGTAGGGGTGATAGGGACAACCCTACCTTAACACCTTTCGGTCTTGAAAAACTCAAAATATGATCAATTTATCAACAATCAAAAGAAACAGTTATAACTAGTTGATATAAGCCATTGACTCCATTAGTTTTAAAATGGAGGTACAATTTTGGCAACCTAATGAGACAACCAACCTAGGGACTTAAACTTATTGACTATTAAATTAATATTTAATTGACTATTAAATTAAATAAAAATAAAAAATTATTAATTAAATCAAATCAAATATATATAACGAAAAGTATTTCATGAACTTTTCTGAGATATTTAATATCTTAATATGACCAATAATTAAATATTTAATCAACATAAAATACATCTTATATTTTAAATAAATATAAATATGGCATGGACATAGTTACTTATGTCATGCTAGAAATACATACATAACTACAACTATCATTGAGTCAAATAAAATCCATTACATAACAATATTTGATATTAATGTTACATACAATCTATGATTGGAGCTAGCTGATTTATTAATATTATTTGATATATATCATCAAATATATGGCCATTGGCTACAATTTATTAATGCAACGATTCCATAAAATTGTTTGATGTCATTGACCATATCCATGGATGGTTTCAATTTATGAATATAGCTAGCACACAAACAATTTCATTTGTTTCACTCAAGCTGACTTTTTTCGTTGTAAATTAAATGTTGATTTAAAACAAAAAATTCTCTTACGTTGAAGTATGCATGACTACAGAAACTTCTAAATTGATATGCTTATACACTTTTCTCTCCATCACAACATTCAACCTTTCTAAAATAGAAAATAAGTGACATCAAAAAACAAACCAATAGCAATGAAAAACTGACAGAACACACATAGAAGTAAGATGACCATCACAATCCTCAAAAACCTATCATAAAAAATCCTTTGTGGCGGGTACAAAGATACCACTGAATTAAAAACTCACATCATGCATGTATAGGTCACAAGACAAAATGAAAAAGAATCCAAAAACCCTATCTGTATCAAACCACAGAATGTATGAAAACAAATTACGCTCTCTCTAACGAAATATTCTCTCCATCACAACATTCAACCTTTCTAAAATAGAAAAGAAGTGACATAAAAAAACAAACCAATAGCAATGACAAACTAACAGAACACACATAGAATTAAGATGACGATCCCAATCCTCAAGAACCTATCATAAAAAAACCTTTGTGGTGGGTACAAAGAGACCATTGAATTAAAAACTCACATCATGAATGTATAGGTCACAAGACAAAATAAAAAAGCATCCAAAAACCCTATCTGCATCAAACCATAGAACGTATGAAAACAAAATGCACTCTCTCTAACGAAATATTCTCTCCATCACAACATTCAACCTTTCTAAAATAGAAAAGAAGTGACATCAAAAAACAAACCAATAGCAATGACAAACTGACAGAACACACATAGAAGTAAGATGACCATCACAATCCTCAAAAACCTATCATAAAAAAGCCTTTGCGGTGGGTAGAAAGAGACCACTGAATTAAAAATTCACATCATGCATGTATAGGTCACAAGACAAAATGAAAAAGCATCCAAAAAACCTATCTGCACAAACCACAGAACATATGAAAACAAAATGCTCTCTTTCTAATGAAATATTCTCTCCATCACAACATTCAACCTTTCTAAAATAGAAAATAAGCGACATCAAAAAGAAAACCAATAGCAATGACAAACTGACAGAACACACATAGAAGTAACATGACCATCACAATCCTCAAAAACCTATCACAAAAAAGGCTTTTGCGGCAGGTACAAAGAGACCATTGAATTAAAAAATCACATCATGCATGTATAGGTCACAAGACAAAATGAAAAAGAATCCAAAAACCCTATCTGGATCAAACCACAGAACGTATGAAAACAAAATGCGCTCTCTCTAACGAAATATTTGTGAAAAAAAAAAAATAAGAAACCTTTAAACAATTGCATAAACCTAAAAGCATGGCCACCAATGTTAAGAGAGGGAACCCTTTCAACACCGTCAAGTCTACCATCGATCGCACTTACTCATCATTCACAACCATTTTCTCTTCTCTTGTTAGTGGAAGAGAGTAGATTCGAGGACTGCATACCATCCAAGACTAATTTTTTTTTTTTTTTATATTAAATTTAATTTAATCAACTAAATTAAAGTTATAACTTGTGCAAGCATAGGTTATGATTTTTGTCGGCTTGCTGAGGTGATATTTCAAGCCTAGGTTAGGGTTGTAGCATACCCAACTCCAGGTGGGTCACGCCACTACTAAAATGACCCCTTAAAAATTGATTTTACTAAATTTATATGCTCAAATAATAGTGAGTATCACATTCATTCACATGTAACTCTCTATGTTGTCCAAAAAGGTAAATATAATTGTTTAACTATGCATACAACAATTAAATAACATACAACATCATTAAATCACATAAAAACATATTTAAATGCATCCTTCTTCTCACAATAAGTTATGATAACCAAATATAAGTCAAAGTAAATTGTACAACAATTGTATCAACAATTAACATGAACAAACACAACATGTAAGAACACTTATCTTAATGAAATCTGAAACTCGATGCAAAGGACAGATGTTCCTCCCAACTATACCCTATTGCTCCCATTCCCAATAGAAAGACACCCTTGCACTGGGGCTATGAATCCACAAGAGACAGTGGTCCCTAAGGTTGACTAACATCCCCTTCTCAATAGTCAAACTCACAGGTAATCCCAATCCACCAAGGATCTTCCCCTCAACCTGCACAAACCAAGGGATTGAATCCCCCTTCAATTCTCATAGTCCCTTAGGCCTTTCGACTCCCTTCCAAGGCTTCTAGCATAGGTTGGAAAATAATTATTCTTGCTCAGAATTCAATAATTTCATAGTTGCAACACAAATTCTCTGAGCAGGCAAAACATATTCTTCTTGGATGAATTTCGAATAGTTCGTCACTCCTAGGCACAAAACCTCTTTCTCTCGGAAATTACATCTGCAAACAACATCCAAACATGTCCAAAACTATTGACGATTGCAACTTCGAGCAAGTCATTCTCCATAGGAAAGTATAAGAAGACCCATCTACACCATTACTTGAATTTGTAATTTCTTCATGTACTAATGGTGTCCAGTTTCATATTGAAAGACAAGTTGGATGGTGCTACAAATCACAATGGTATGAACTTGTATATTTTTCCAATTTATATCATTGAACAGAGCATGAGGGTATTTGTAGG
The DNA here is from genome assembly GCA_009831015.1 of Picea engelmannii. Lineage (NCBI taxonomy): Eukaryota > Viridiplantae > Streptophyta > Pinopsida > Pinales > Pinaceae > Picea > Picea engelmannii. Next base: position 97,737 of record ML782518.1, read on the forward strand.
AGATGTACACTTGGAAAAATAACCTTTGTCAAAGAAGTGATAGTAGATCCAAAGAGATCTTAGATCTAGTGAACTCAAAGGAAGCTCGAGAGTAGGAGGAAAAACTGGTGATGTCTCTTACAATAGATGACAAATGGAACAAAAACAATTAAGACTTTATATTTTCATATTAGGTTTGATACTTGTATATTGTTGCATCTTAAGTAAATATTGTAACTAATATAGCAATATTTAGAGATCTATTAATGTTGAGTACCTTTGCTAACAAATGTTTTCAATAATGTTGGTACTATGATCATTATGTCAATGCTAATTGTTTATGACTAATGATGCACTCATTTACAAGATGAAATTGATCTATTCCAGATTATGTTCTTGGTTGTTGTTTTTGTCCTAGGAAGGTTACCTTGTAAATGTCATGGACGTTACCATGGAAACGATGTTGTTCTTGTTTTTTTCTCGGAATCTTATTGTGGAAAAATGATTGGTCACAACACTAGAGAAGTGTTGTTCTATTTTTTACTCTTGTTCTTGTTCTGGGAAGGTTTCCATGAAGGAATAATCGGTCACAACACCATAAAAATGTTGTTCTTGTATTTTGTTTTTTTCTAGTTTCTTGTCATTGTTCTGGTTCAGTGAAAGTTACATGAGATAACATTGAGAAGGAGCTATAGTGAAGATTTTTCATATTCATGCTATTGTTATTATTCTTATTTCTTATCATAAGAATGTTTTTCTTGTCTGCTATTTTTTTCTTTTTGTTATTTCTCTTGTTTCAAGCACGTCACAAGTGAAGCTCTGAGAAGGAGATATAGTGACTTTTGTAGGAGGATAAATATTATATGGTCTCTAGTGTAGCAACCCGATTTTGAATTAACGTTCTATTTCTAACTAATTATTTAATTTCTAATTGCTATGAGCTCTACAAGAAGTAAACTTTTCATAATTTACAATTTATCTCAACACTTACGTTGTATTCGGCGGTAAGTAATAATCTAAGTAAACCATTCATGACTATGAGTTTACATACCTCACTCTGATGCTATCCGCAGCCGCTTTCTCCCTTCACTTGAACCTGCTCCTTAGGACACCCCAAAACCAGCCACCCTACCGACTAGTATGCCTAGCCCTAGGACATCAATGGACGTCCTAGCTCTCCGAGCCCAAAACCTCTTCAGCCCCGGTGCACTGTAAATCCCACTGTAAACTAACTCTATCCCCAATACTCCCAGTTCTCTCCTCCCGTCGAATGCATGAATCCATCTCCCCCCATACTCCTTCTCCACCTCCCTTATTCCTCCTTCACCGCCCCTCACATTTTCTTCCACCTAACTCATTATTACTCCTTATCCCTTTATTAATGCCTTATACATTCATTAATTTCCTTATTAATTGTCTTATCCTTTACTTAAATGTTCCCTTTTACGTATGGGTTACGTTATCCCCCTATGGAATACGTAACCCCATTTAATCATTACATTTTATTTTTAACCATTAATTTAATACTTAATCAATTAATGACTCACTTAATAATTAATCATTCATTAACCCTTAATTAAAGAGTTAATCATACTTAAGCTAATCATAGTAAAAAAA
>ML782518.1:110391-127228 GCA_009831015.1 Picea engelmannii
ATACTTAAGCTAATCATAGTAAAAAAATAATTAATTAATAACATATAATTAATTAAGGTTATATAATAATTAATTATAATTTAGCTAATTTTTAGGATTATTTATGAAATTATTCATATTAATAAGTAAAGGGTCATTACATCTAGTTTGAGACATGGAGTAGTATATACAGACATAGAGTTGTGTACATGATCATATACATCCATGTACTGAAGGAGAAGAGGACGAAGTTAGAAGCTTCCGGAAAGAAGGCTAATTTTGTGGGATACAGAGGGTTTCACATAGATATTGATTTTGAAGAGAAAAATGATCCAAAGATGACCATATAGATCCCTATATTCCATTTGTTCACTCTACAAATCATTGGGAAGAGTTAGTAGAGCCATCCATGTTAGTGGATCTAACTAGAGATGTTGTAGTGATTAGGAAGAGGCTAACATGGTTTCATGATACCTTGCATGATGCAATATGGCATGTAGCTCCCCGTGATACTTTTAGGAAGTGAAAACTACCTCAGATATTCTCGAGTTACATGGAATCACATCATTAATTCCAAACCTTCTAGTTATTAGGAGGAACATGTGGCTTAACCAATCGTGAGGTAGGCAACCCCACCAAGTACCATCTCATAGGGAACCAAATTTCAGAGGGATTCATCCCTTAGGGTCTTGTAGGGTGGAGAAACCTCCTAGGAAAATTCATTGGAGATCAGACTTCACAAAAGATCAAAATATGTAGAGGGAGCGGATGGCTCCAGATATTGTATAGACTCAGAGGGATTCATGTTTCAGAGTGAGTATGGTACTACAGGATGTATGGATACTTTATGAGCTTTATATCTCCTGAATATCTCTTACCCCTTCATAGATACACTTGGAAGTCACGACAAACTTCCCCTCTAGTTTTGAAACTATGTCCCACACATCATTCTTCATGATGGATTGATAATCCTCAATCATGGCATCCCTCCAAACTTGCTAGCCTATTTCCTCCTCAAAATTGGAAGGATTACAATAAATGATGTTACTCATAAGTACCACATATCTTGAAAACCTTTTTGGAAGCCTACTCTCCTTGAAAGTGCCCCTAGGGGCCACATGATTCGTTGCATCTCTCAAAGTATCTTGAATCCATATAGGCCTCATGTCCTTGTCACTAGGAGAGTCGATTGGATCTACTGACTCCTCTAACTCATCCTCATGGTCTAAAGGATGAACCCCTATATTGGATGGACTTGTACTCTCCTCAAAATTTAGTTCATCCTCCTAATCACCATATGTCTTTGTTTTCATCCCTCGAGACCTCCTGAAAGCCAACTCCACCTCAAACTTGACATCCTGACTAACCTAAATCTTTTGTTGTCTTGGAATGTAGATCTAGTAGGACTTAGAAGTCTTTTTGTATCCCACAACCATGTCCTTCCTTCCAAAATGTTTTTGATTCATCCTCTTCTCCTTAGGAATATGGATGTAAACAGGAAAACCAAATATCGTCAAATTCCCTATCTCTAGTCTCACTCCTGTGAATGCCTCCTCAAGAATATTGTCCTGCAAGATCCTATGAGGACTCATTTTCTAAACATAGAGTTTTTTGTCACACGCCTCTGCCTAAAGAGACATAGGTAGATCTTGGTCATGAATCATCCCCTTGGTAGGATCAACTATGGTCCCATTCTTCCTCTACACAACCCCATTATGTTGTAGGTTGAAAGGAACTACTAACTCCCTATTAAATCATGCCTCCTTATAGAAATACCTAAACTCATTGGAGGTATACTCACCCCCGTTATATGACCTCAAGACCATTATCTTCTTCCCTATTGCATTCTCCACCTGAGCCCTGAAATCCCTGAATCGATTGAAGACTTCATCCTTGAAATTCATGAATAATATCCATGTCCTCCTGAAATAATCATCAATGAAGGTCACATAGTACAAGTAACCACTCGAAGAAGGAATTTACATCGGTCCACACACATCGAAATGTACTAGATCCAAGATCCCCTTGGACCTATTATCACTACTTGGGAAAGAATCCTTGGCATTATTTCCAAGTGAAAAACCCCTGCATTGATCCAAGTGGATCCCAACATGATCAAAAATTAAAGTTTTATCATGCTCAATAAAACTACACCATCGTGAAGTTCTCATCACAAGCTTTCTCAAAGTGTAAATGGATCGAAAATCTGATTACATATGCAAAAGTTATCGTAGTCTAAATTTTTTCCCAAATAGGTAAAAAATTCAACCGTCAAAGGATAGGGTGATGTGGAAGCTCTTGAAGTCACATTTATCCATCACTTTCTCTCTCTACCCCCTCCACCCTCCTTCCCTCTCTCTCTCTTTCTCCCCCCCTCCCTTCCACTATCTCTCTGCTCTCTCTCTCTCATACATGTACCCCTCCCCACTATATCTTGACACCTTCCTCTCACTCTCTCTCTACCACCTCTCTTTATTTCCCTCTCCCTCCCTGTCACACATTGAAAAACTCCTTATCTCAAATTTGGAGGAAGGAGACCCCAAAAAGTACCATATCATAGGGATCCAAATTTCTAAGGGAGTCATCCCTTAGGATCCATTAGGGAGGATAAACCTCCCAGGAAAATTCATTGGAGAACAAAATTTAGAGGAGATCAAAAGATGCAGAGGGGGGAGATGGATCCACATATTGTATAGACCCATATGGAGCCATGTTTCATAGAGATAATTGTAATCTAGGATTGATGGATAATTTATGAGCTTGGATTTAATCATGAATGATGCAGAATCAAAGTGATCATGATCTCAGAGAGAGTTATTTAGATCAGAGGGAGAGCCATTCATTCAGAGGGAGTTCCCCCTCATATCTGAGTGAGAGAGAGACATATTCAAGGAATGAAAGACAAGTGTTATGATTTTAGGTGGCTTCAAGGAGATGTGAGATAGCATGGGAGGATACACTTGTTTTAGTAGATATTTCTATAGTGAAAGAGGAGGAAGCCAGTTAGGAGGAATGGGTATTTATTTTGTCTCAGTCATAGAGGGAGAAACCAATGAGGCTGACTATATAGTAGAACTTACTCTAGTGACAGAGGGAGTTGGCATGAGAGTTCAAGATGGAGGATACTAGCTGGATGTACTCTTGGGATTAGAGGTTTGATGAGATTAGATGGGATCTTTCAAATTCAAGGGATACTAATGAGATTCAAAATGATGGAATATAAGTCGAGAGTTACACCTATCATGACAAATATTGAGAAGATGAGGGATTCTACTTCAGATTCATATTTGGTCGATCCCATGATGTACATGTAGTTGATTGGATCCTTGTTGTACCTAGTTAATGTTGGCATGTTTATAGGAAGAATGTGCTTGTCATTGATGGAAATAACAACAATGATCCAAACGTTGAGAACACAAAAGACATGAAATCTCAGAAGAGATAGTGGTTTCCAGAAATGTAGATAAGGTCCAAGAGATAGACTTGCAAGAGGAGCAAAGGTAGAGACCCATGAACACTTAGAAATCCTTCTAAGTCGGAGAGATCAGAAGCTCAGGAGGAAGAGAGACAGTGGTCATTGGATCACCAATCCAGAGGACCAACAACCGTCATATTGATTTAAGTGGAAGCACAGGATAAGCAAGGGCTGAGATCTGAAATGTTGATCACTAGCATTTTCATCATCCATTGAATTGAAATAAGTGGAAGGACATGATAAGCTAGAATAAGGGTGAGCTAATCTTAGAGGTCGATAATTAGGTAATTAGATATACAGTCGACATGGCATATTGGAACCCCCCCCTCGGACCTTTCTTCCCTTAACCGTGGGGGGGGGGTCCGAGTTGGTGGTATTTCCCATGTGGGACCCTCATACATGTCACCTTATTGTCAACTCAGACCCCCCTCTCTCATTACCACTTACCGCCTAACCCCTCCTCCGAGTAAACCACCAAACAACTCATACATACCACCTCCACGCTCTGACGTCACACCCCACTACCCACTACATGTCACACTCCAGTACCACGCTTTGCCTCCACACTCTACTACACTGCTTACACGTCTCACCCACGTCAGCAGACCACCTTAGTAAGGACATGTATCTGAACACGTCAACAAGGCCATGTGGAAGACCATGTCAACAAGTACACATGGCATAATTAGATGATGACAAGTGTTAAGAGAAAATTGGCTCGTGCCATGTCAAAAAGTAATGTAAGAAAGATACATCACTCTGGGATATTTAGTTCGGGAGTTTCATCACCAACAAATGTCAAAAGTCCTGAAGTCTCGAAGGACGAAGGTCGGAAGTCTCTCTGAGCCGTCCGATCTGAAGATCACTTCTGGTGCATTCTCAACCGTTGATCTAGTTCAGTGGAAGGACAATGTAAGTGGAAGTGTTAACCGGCAGCAAGCGGTCTCCACCGCCTATGATTTATTCAGTAGGTGACCACTCTGGAGGAGAATGAAGAAACAATTATCCTAATGTCCCGAAGTCTCGAACACCGAAGAACCGAAGAAGACCCTGGGCATTGATCGCCAAGAGGGGAGGGTAAGTGTCAATAGATCGTTGACTCTGGGTGAAAGCGTTCATGGAAAAGAGAAGCGTTAAAGAGTAAAAAAGGAAGTAGTCCTGGAGAGGAGGATAGTCGTTGGATTAAAGAGGACAAATGTCAACATAATTTCCATTTCGGAAGATATCCAGTCAGAAGAAACGAGAAGTTGAGATTCAAAATCTCTGAAGTCCGGAGACCCGAAGGAGATCTTGACCGTTGATCCCAGAGGGACTTTAGCTAAGATGGTTTTCCCACAAAGTGGACTTTAGCTCATTGTAATAAGGTTAGAAGGATAGATAATCTTGGGATAGAGGTTCCACTTCTATCAAAAAAATTAATAATAATATATAATTTGATATTAAATTCTCTCAACTAAATTAATTTCTAATAATAACATATAATTTGATATTAAATTCTGTCAACTCAACTTGTGTTGACTAGACCAGATACACTTGTCTTTACTTAAGGTTTTGTAAAAATAAATACAATTTGCTCTTTAAATTTATAAAAATATTAAAAAAAATCCAGATGTATTCTCATTACAAATATAATGGTGTTATTTTTCTGTGTTTAGTATATCTCAAAAATTTACTCAAAAATTATATTCAATTTTAATTTCTTATTGGGAAATGAACAATTTTTTTTATCAAATAAATATTATTATAATTATCACATTCCTATGTAGTAATAATAATAATAATAATTTAATTTTAAGATTACCACTCAAACATCAAATTATTGTATGAGACCCTTTATTTGTAGAACAAAGAACCCCTCCTTCCAATAATTTTACCTCTCTATATTTAAACTTATATATTCTTATGTAATTATATAATATTGATTAAATTGAATTGTAAAACTCTTAAGAACATATACAAGGAAAGTCATATACTATCGATTTTTTTGGTGTAACCAAGAGAAGCTTTTGCCAGTACGGTGATGCGTTATTTAATTTTAAAATTCAATCTTTATATATAATTAGCGATTTGGAACATAGAGGTAAGGTTGGTCTTCTAACGGAGACATCGTTACATTTACCATATGTAACAAGCATATATATATTTCACTATGACGACTGTGCTGTTACTGTCCGGTGGCCCTTTAAATTTATGAAGCTATTGACATTTATACATAAAGAGTATAAAATTATTAAAATATTTAAGAACTTAAATTCCAAGATGCAAAGTCCAATGAAAATGCCATTAAAATAAATCGTTTTACAAAATATAAAACTATATAATACAAGGAAATATCATAAAAATATATATATATATGGATTTTTTAATTTCTGTTTATACATATTAAATATTGTTTATACATATTAAATATTAGATTATAATGAAGAAAAATATAAAAACATAATGGAAATAATTGATGCAATCATAAAATCATGATGAAAATAGAATATTGACCAAAAAAAACCATATTTTATAATCATTAATAATCATAACTATCCTACAAATAATCATATACATATACATACATATATAATACAAAAATACCATAACTATCCTATAATTGTATAACAATTATATACTAACTAACTATGATTAAACTTTTTAACCTTAAATCCAAGTTGATTAGAGTTTTAACCTTAAATCCAAGTTCATGCAAATCCATGCTTAAAATAACAATCCAAAAAACGTCTGATTGAGCACCGACATTCATCATCGTATAAACCTATTACTTTGACTGTCTTGGATAGCAGCAGTTAAGTGCTTACAGTGTGAAAATATTTCCATTGTTTGTGGGGGCATCGCGATGCCATGAATGTCCTGAACCTGCTTCAGATTTGACAACTGTTCGGAATTGCCCATTGGATTCCTTAGATCAGTCATACATATTTCAAAAACAGAAAACAAAGACTATCAGAGTAGATAATTAGAAGTCACCTCTGTAGACAGGTGACCATTTACTTCAAGGCCAGACTCGCAAAGAGGAACAACACACGCAAGCTTCAAGGAAAGAATCTGGAAGTCACAGGTTTCCATGTATTCATATCATGAAGAAATTAAGTCATTCACTGCCATTTTAATTTTGTATTTCTTACCTCCACTTGTTTCTGTAAGGACTGCATATAGTTGATGATTTCCTCCAGGACAAGAGCTTTTCCTGCAACCTGATAACTTTCACAGACCACATAAATATCTCATTCGATGATCCATACCACCCGCTTAATCATTGATAAAAAGATGTAAACTAACACATCAACGAACCAATGTAAAAATTCAATCAATACTGTGATTTGAACTTTCAATTAAATGAGACCAAGAAGTACGATTATGTATACCTTATTGCAGCCTGGAACAAGCTCCTGCAGAACTTTCATTCGCTCGCTGATTTTCTCCCTTTTGGCCTGTAATGGATAAAAATTTAATGGAGACAATGTACTACATTGGTATTGAGCTAAATCGTTAGTCTGATATGCATATATTTACCCTTTCTGCAAGGCTATGACTGTTGGTAGACTGACCTCTTCGTGCTCTCAGGTGGATCTAATCCTTTTGATCGTCAGCCTTGACAATATGGAGAGGCATCTCAGGAGGGTTAGCCCTTATAACATCTAATTTAGTGTTCGACTTCTTTTCATGACTTTTGCAAACGCTTGAACTTTGTGAAGATTTGCATCTGCCCCTCTTGGACTTCTGTAGCAAAATATGAAAGAACGGTAGAAATGAATTATATAGAATCAAGGAGATCATATACTAATAATAAACAGTGCTATCTGGATCAAATTAAATGCATGGAACTGAGCTGAAACCTGCAAATATATCTCGACAACAGTCCCACCAACATATTGAGCATTTTTTCTTTTCTTCGTCTTTCCATGAGTTGTATGCCCTTTCCCTTTCCCTTTAGACCTTAAGGGTTTATCAATACACTTCCCTTTATCAATTGTTACTTCCTGATTCTCTCATGTGCCTCGAGTAAGCTTTTGCAGGTAATTCACATCACAATCCTGTCTTTTTTCGTTCACTGTTCTTTCAGTCTGAGGATACACCGCCCGTTCACCATTCTCGACACCAAAATATGGACCATAGAGTGCTTCATATGCAAGCAATGATAACCATATATAACTCAGAGTAAATTGCACAACAATTGCATCAGCAATTAACATGAATAAACACATATAAGAACACTTCTTAACGAAATGTCCAACCTGATATAGAGGATGGATGTTCCTCCCAACTGTAGCCTGTTTTTGCCATTCCTAATATAAAGACACCCTTGAGTTGGGGCTATGAATCCACAAGACACGGTGGATCCTAAGGCTGACTAATCTCCCCTACTTAATAGTCAAACGCACAGGTAATCTCAATCCACCAACACTCTTCCCCTCAACCTGCACGACCCAAGGGATTGAATCCCCCTTCAGTGCTCATAATCCCTTAGGCCTTTCGACTCCCTCAATGGCTTCTAGCATAGGTTGGACAAGAATTATTCTTGTTGGGACTTCAAGAATTTCATAGCAACACAAATTCTCCCAGCAGCCAAAATGTATGCTTCTTTGAAAAATTTCGGATAGCTCGTCACTCCTAGGCACACAACCTCTTTCTCCCTGAAATTACATCTACAAAAAACATCCAAACATGTCCACAACTGTTGAGGATTGCAACTTCCAACAAATCATTCTTCACAAAAAAGTACAAGAAGACCCATCTACACCATTACATAAGCCCCATAAAGAAATTGAAGACCCTAGAAGAGAATTTGACCCGACTAGTAAAAGACTTAAAATAATAAAGTAATTTGAAGACCTAGATAAATACGACACTGGATCATTTAATTTGGAGATTCAGACAACTCCTTTTGCACTGCGCACAAGGAACTTGCAGCTACAATTTTGGTAATTTTGCTATTTTTTGGTTTCTTCTATCTTGATAAGTGCGCCACACTTAGGAATGCTATTCTTGGTTTCTCTTGGTCATCTAATTGAGGTGCTAGGTCTTGATAACTCTATCCTTGGGGAGGATATTCTTTGTATGGTATTTTGGCTATTGATGATGATGTACTTGTAATATCTTGGACTGAATTCTTCTATTAAAAGGTTGCTAGGTTTTCTCCCAAGGATGGGTTTCCTAGGATAAACTCTTGTGTTCTTGTGTTGTGTTCTTGTGTCTAGTGTGCATGGTTAATATTTCAAGATCTTGTTATTTTTGTTGTATTCTTATAGTTGATATTTTCACATGATTGTACAGAAACATAGGAGAGAGATATCGACACAAATTAGAGGAGGTGTGTATTCTCTTGGAGGAGGACCTTCATAACATCAACCTCCAGAAGCATGCAACTCAGTTTGATATGGTGGTTCACAAGGAGGAGGAGTATATTGCTAGAGAGAATCAAGTCAGAACTCGAATACAGTGAATCTAGTACGGAGACAAGGGATCTAAGTTATTTTTTGACTTGTTGAAGAGAAAATTTGTGGCTTACATGGTTATTTCTCGATAAAGAGAAGATGAGACTCTTAGGAGAACCAAATACATATTTGAGGTATGTTTAGTGGTCACCTTCAAAATATTTTCTCTAATTACCACTTGTCGGAGTGAGTTGTCGATGCTATGGAGCCACACAAATTTCTGATTGGAGATCGAGATAGATTGGAAATAGATTTTATGAAACATGATTTTTTTGTTGCACTCTCTTCAATGAAAAATTGGAAGTCCCCGAGTATTGATGGTCTACCTTGTGATTTTTACAATGAGATGTGGGACATAGTGGGGGATGATATTTTCAATCTTCCGCCTAAGGTATTATCCATATGACGTATTTTAGAATCACTTAATCAAGGAATGATCAATATTATTGTGAAGAATATCGCCATATATTCTTTTGGTGGGTGGTGATTGAAAACTTTATTGAGTGTTTCTTATAAAATTATGGCCAAGGATTTAGATACGAGAGTTCAAGATGTGGCTAGGAAAATTTTATTCTAAGACAAGATAGGATTTGTACAAGGAAGTTTTATTTTGGACACATTCTTGTCATCTTTGGAGGCCATGGAGTCTAGTGAGAAGACACCCTTCCTGAAAATTGATTCTGACAAAGTATATGATCGTATTGATTGGAAATTTATCACCAATATGTTGACTTTCCTTGGTTTTGGAAAAAATTATGTTGGTATGATTAATACGTTTTTTATTTTTGCATCAACTTTTATTTCAATGAATAATGTATTGTCCCCCCACATCCAATTCCATAGGTCTATTTGGAAAGGGTTCCCTTTGGACCCTTAATTCTATATTTTGATGGCTAATGCTATTGTATATTTATTGGAGGCAACTTCTCTTCAGGGTTGGCTTAGAGGTATTTATCTCCCTAGGGCGAAGGAGATTATTAAAAATCATTTTGTAGATGACTCTCTTTTTACAACCTTTGTTGATAAGAATTTTTTCTCAACTACAAAGGATTGTCTTGCAATGGTTTGCGAGGCTTCATGGAAAATTGTTAGTGGTCATAAGATATACTACTGGTTAGTTAGTATTGAGGATTATCCCATTTGGTTTCCAACTTCTTGGAGGTTTTTCCAGCAAGGGGTTATTGTGCAGTATCTTTGGATACCATTTAGGGTAGACATTTCTCTAGTTGGAATGTGGGATTGGTGCTTGGAAATATTGAATCATAATATAATTTGTTGATACTGAAAGGATATTCCATTTGTTTCTAAGTTGATGGTGGTGAGTACGATTCTTCATGCCTACCACATTTACTATGTGTCTTGTTGGCTTCCAAGCAAGGTGCAGTTTCTCTGATTGGAATAGATATTGCACTCGTACCTATGGGGAAACTATGGTGGGGATCATGGTATCCCCATGATCCTTTGGGTATTATATATCATGCCCAAGGATGAGGGGGGCCTTGGAATGATTGATGTAGTGTCCCAAGGTAGAGTTTTTATTGCTAAGTGAGTAGTTAGGTATTTGGAGGGCTCATCTCCTTCGGAGGTTTTGATGTGGAACAAATTGATTTCATTTGATCATGTTACCAGAGTAAAGGGTCAATTTGATTTATGTGATATCATGTCTACTCCTCATAATTTCCATATTTCAGGGTCCCTCATCTTTAAGAGTATTTGGGTAGCTTGGAGGACGGTAGCAGACTTGGCTCGTTGGAAGTGATCAGGAAGTACATCTGTTTGGGATCTCGCCAAAAGTCTAATTTGGAGTTGGAATTAGGAGGGTACTTGCATATCTAACCTCCCACTTTTTTAGGAAAGTAGGCTTAACAAAAGAAATATTTTCTTTTGGAGAGATCTTTGAGATTCAAATTCTCATTCTTAGAATACTTGGCAGTCAATGGTTGGGGATTTTACATTGTATTTTGTGGATAAACCTACTTGGATGGATATTATTGGGCTTATACCCGAGGAGGATACTTTTAAGATGAATATTGATATGGCCGATCCCTTTCGACGAGATTGGGAGTGTATTTTTGGGCATTCCTTGAACCAATATGATTCTCTTAATCTCTACTCCATTTTTCACGAGTCAGATGAATTAGGTCCCATTCTTAATGCTAGGTGGATTTAGTCAAATGAAGAGACCCATTGTATTTGAGCTTCTTATAATCTATGGATTTTTTCTTGGTTGGTGATTTACCAAGGTCTCCCCTCCAATTCCCATCTTGCGAAAATTGGTCATTTTGATGGTATTTTCCCCTCATGGTTGAAGTTTGAATCAATGAAGCATGTTTTATGGTAGTGCGCCTTTGCGAGACCTTGTTGGGCTAAGGTTCAATATAGGATAGAAAACATTCTGCATGGGTATTTTCATTGGCGTGCAGTTTGTTTGGTGATTCCAAATCGGTGATCTGAGATTCCTTGGTGGTATTTGGCATTGTTTAAGAATCTTAGCCTTATATATCCTTTGGAAACTGCATTGCAAGTGTGATTTTGACAATGAGGTTAGTTCTTAGTTAGATTTTTTCTAATTATGGTCAGATGAGGTACATATGCAACTCCTCTCAAAATGGGCATTACTGATTAGATATGTGAAATTGTTAAATTTGTATGCTTATTCTAATTTCATAGTTGTTTTAGTATTCCTTCAGAAAAGGCGATGATGTTCATTGTATATACCCTTCTAATTTTGTCATATATTTCTAATTTTCACTATATAAGAAATATGTTTAAAAAATATTATAATACTCTTACAAAATTACAATAAATCATATTATCATTACAAATTATTATTAAATATTATAATAATATTTAAAAGTTAAAGGATTACAATATTTTTACAAAGTTAGAATAAATCATAATATTATCCTTAATTAATATTAGATATGCATAACTGTTGGGATCTAAAGATGTCCTAAAACAACCCTAGTTTTAACATTAATTTATCAACCCGAGGATTCGTCTTTTATCTCAAGAACATCAGCAAAGTCTATGCAAATAGCTTGTAGAGTCTAAAATCGCGTCGCTAAAGCAAACCTAAGTTTATCCACAATCAAGTTCCTCAAATGTTCATTTAAATATTCTAAGATTAAGATCTTACTTAATAGAATTGAAATTTAATTGCTAACATGTTGTGAATGAAAAGGAACTAGCTAACCTGCTAAATCCGTTTAACTAAAAAGAAATAATTGAATTTGAGTAAAGACTTGCATAATTGACTATTAACTAGGAATTGAAATGCTGGAAAGGAAATAGCGAACTATTCTAGTAGAAAGAAACTGCAATTGTAATCTGATCGTAAGGAACAATAATCATAACTAAATGGAAACGAACAAAATTTGTAACTTTAACTAAAACGAACGAAAATTGTAACCTATTCGAAAGGAACAACTAATGAGAATATTAGGTAAAAGGAACAATGCATATGAAAACGTGAGGAATTGTCAAGAAGAAAACTACAGTAATGGAAATTGGAATCAACAATCATTGACACTCAAGAGAGATATCTATCTTCTGTATGCAAACCGTATCAAATCATTATCAGGCTTATGCATTCGTCTTAACTATTGTAAAAGGGAATTGAATCGTAAAACATAAATCAAACTGATACAATTATAGTTGAAACAGTAGCTCCTTTAGACTGTGCCCTTGGTCCTTAAAGGCATGCTATGCGAAACTCAGTATATAAAAATGGTGAAAATGATCAAATCTTTTATTAACTTCAGAGCTGCTACATCATTCACAAAAACGGTTTGTGCAGAGTAACTTTGAGTCTGAATACTTGAACGTAATTCTTAGCTTGTCTCTTAGGATCTATTATCCTCTATATATACAATAATATGAGTAAATCAAGCCATCTCGAGGATCAGAAGATCCTCAGGATTACTTTACTATTATAAGGTTACAATATAGGAAACCATATCATCTTTAAAACTACTTTTTCACCAAAAGTCCTTAATCTCCAATGGCTCACGCATTTTCAAGATATCCTTTGTTATTTCAGTTTTGACAATATTTAACCAATCCTGTAAAAAAATCAAACAATTCCAACCGTATTTTAGAATTTATTCATCATGACTTCAGTAACATCACTACAAGACATATTAATCATCTTCTATTTTATTTATCCCTAATTAACAGAAAATTCACTCAAGATTGTATCACAAACTTTGTGAATAAGGAGGAAATGTGTACCTTCTTCCTAACCCAACATACCCCGGCTTACCTTCTTGCATGTCCTCATGCAAGCTGAGATCTTACATGTAAAGTACTGGCGTTGTAAGGAGGGAAAGTTGGTTCATCGGGTATCCTGATCCCATTACTTCTTTTGAGCTCTTCAAAAGCAACATCCTCCCTTTTCTTGTTAATTTGATAATCCTTTTGGTAACTTTCTGGAGGAAACAATAGGATAGGGGGATTATACCTTCATCCAATCCAAGAAGGTCCTTCCTCCAGGAGAAGTCTAGAATACCTTTCTACTCTGTAGGTAGCTGCAAAGAAATTCCTGAACCCGAAGGGCTCCCTAATTTTGACTTCATTGGAGGATGCATCCCATATCACCTTAAAAGCAGCAAGAGATTATTCTTTGAGTTATCTAAAGTATATGATGCCTTAATGGATAAATTGTTGATGGATGGGGGCTAGAGAATTTCTTACCCCCCTACCCCCTTTTCATAAAGGTTCTATGTTGCATAATGGCTGGAAAGGACTTGTGGGGTTCTCCTCTCATCCAAAGATCTAACCTTGTTTCCCTCTTTATAAAATTATTGTGAGCCTTTCCCCATCTAACTTGGTTATTAGTAAAGGAAAGGAATGCATGGAACTAAATTTATCCAATAAAGGGACCAGGGTTATTTTTCCTGTCATCTTCCAAAATAAATTATGGAAGTATAATTCACATAGAAAATACTGCACCTTTTCTTCTTTCTCTCTAAAACATGAAATGAACTCAGGGATAGTGGAAAATGTAACCGGCTTACCTACTCTGATGGATTTTACCCTTAACAACAGGTAACATTCCAGCAAGAATATGGTATAATTGGTGGCAAGGGCTCTACAATTGATTGGATCGGAGTGAATATCACAAATCTCCTTGATTTTCTCCAAATCTTTTTCAAATTGACTTTGCATTTTCTTAATCTTTTCTTGGGCTTTGGTGAGCTCAGCATATGTTTCACTTTCTATTGCTGAAATATCCTTCAGTTTGTTAACAACCTTTTGATGTTCATCCCTAGTGATCATTTCTTCTCTGGATTGATTTAAGGCTTGTTGAGATTGTACTAGCTTAACCTTTAGCCTATCAATAACAACATCTTGTTCCTAAGACTGAGCTGCTCGATATTGTTCTATAGTGCCCATATCATCTCTAGATTGAGTTAATGCTTGCTGAGCTTGTATAATCTCTGTTTCTGGTCTATCACCGAGAGCATTATATTCCTGATATTGGAATGCTAGATGTTCTACCATAGTCATCAATTCATTCCTACCTTGAATCAAGCTCTATTCGGAGTGTATCAATTCTTCCTCCAATCTCCTAATGGTGGGCTCTTATTTGAGGGATTGAGGTATTTCATCTGAGACTAGGGTATCTTTCTGTACCTCAGCATCAACAGTTTCTGAAGGAATTACCTCCTCATTCTGAGCTATTGCATCCTCTATTGTTATCTCTTCAGGGTCTGTCTATGTTCCCATAGAGTTTGTAGTGACCATTCTTTTAGGAAGAGGGTTTCTTCCATGCACTCTTGACCTTTTGTTTTTCTTTCTTTGGTAGGCCTTATCTGCTTGTTCTAGTTTCATCCTCAATTCTTTAATAATTCCTCTGAGTTTTCCAACCTTTAGTTTTAATGCTTCAACTTTTTTAACCTTTCTCTTTAATAACTTGTTATCCTTTTTCAGCTTTCTAATTCTCTTATGGATTTTGCCTACTTTATGTTTGTGAGGAGTCTCAAGGTCTTCCTTCTTCTTATTAGTAGGTAGTTTTTCTTTTGTTCCTTCCAAGTGTTGCATCTATTCAAGAGGGCTTCTTTCCTCAGGATGTGGTTCTTCATATGTTGTGTCCTCAGGAAATGACATTTCGATATCAAGGAAATTTTCAGCAAGATTTGAAGAAAAGGCTCGTCTTGATATCCTTTTGATTTATCTCTATTAATTTAATCTCCTAATCTCCCTAAAACCTGAGCTATTTCTTATTCATAGCTTTTCAAACATTGTTCTTTCATATGCTTTGATGTTGGCTATGTGTCTTCTTCACTGTTTCCTAGTGAAGTTTGTTCTCTATGCTCAATACCTTGGTCATTTTCCTATAAGGGCTTCTCTATTGTGTTTTGAATTTCTTCAGGGTTTCTTGTATGTTTGTTTCTCCTTGTTCTCTCAATGGGGGTTTTAGAAGAATCCATTTCTCTTTTTCTCTTTCTGGTTAGTGGCCTTGTTCGTGGGGTTTGAGATTTTTTCTGTGAGGTCTGAGCCTTTTTACGTGAGGTTTGAACCTCTCTCATTTGAACAGGGTCTGCCTCAACTTCGGGTTGAGGAGGTGGAACTTCTATTTTCGCAGTGGCCTCCTCTCCCTGTATCTCTTCAGTTTCCTATAATGGGTTTTCATGATATAATTCAGGTTGTTCTAGTTGTAGAGGTTTATTGCCCCCAATTAGATTATCCCATGATGGTTTATAACAGTAATAGGATCCTTGGACTTCTATGTTCTTAAGGCAACCTCATGTAACATGGAATTTAGAGAGAAAGGTAGATTGATTACTAATTTTTGTTTGAGTGTCACTAGCAGTTTCAAATGGCGTGGTCGGATTACATCATATCTTACATTGTAGGTTATGTACCTCTGAATTACCCCTTCCAGTTCTTTCCATGGTTTGCTGAGGGTGCTGGGGTTAAGTCCCTTTCCCTTTTTGTCCAACTCTTCTCGAGGGTCTACGAAATATTCTACAACTACTTTGAGCATTGTATATCTTCCTGTCCATTGAATTCCTATATTAAGGAGACCTTTAACTTCTGCTACGATTTTCGTAGTAACTGGAATTCATATGTCCCGAACTATGGATATTTCTTCCTGCAAATTCTGAAAGAATTCAAGCTTGATGTTTGTATCAGACCCTTGCAAATGATTGAAGTTCTTTGTCCACCCTAAGCGGTGTAGGATTTCTCTTTCCTGCTCTGTTACCTGTAGTAATGTTGATTCCCTACGCACGCTTCGGCCACCCATATTTCTGTGAGAAAATAAGAACGACTATCGTTCCTAGTTGCAAATTTGGTTAGACCATCTTGGAGGAATAGTTGCCAAAAATAGAAAATAACAGTGAATAACAAGTGTATAAGAATGTGGGTTTTCCATTCATTACAATCATTACATCTTATCAGAAAGTGTGCCTAGAATCCACTCCCCTCATTAATGTAGAGGTTGTCCTCGACTGTCAACTTAGGCAAATGTAATGAGTGTAGGTATTTTTGGTGAGAGGTAATAATTGAACTGTCGTCGTCGATAGGGACTAATCATGTATAATTTTGAAAAATCACTTTAAATCTGAAATCATTAAACGATAGTCCTCTTCTGTGGGAATTTCGAATTTATTATACCAGTGCTTAAAAAAATGTTTTATGGATAAATAAACCAAAATAAATTAAATCTGTTCATTTAAAAAAAAATATTCCACATATCATAATATTGTTACTTTTCCCAATTTATTGAGTATAACTGATATGATAGCCTTATTATTTGAGTAAAGGAAATCTAGAGGTACACAGAAACTTGGTAGTTTTGAGATAAACTTCCATACCACACACAGATTTTATCAGACTAATCGGTAGGTGCAGACACTAACAGATCTCCCTAGATCCACATGGATCTAGAACAAAATAGGATAGGTGATCCAGGTGGATATCAGTGGCCACCCAC
>ML782518.1:158443-176907 GCA_009831015.1 Picea engelmannii
CTAGGGTTTTCAACCGCAGGGTCTAACCCGCTACCGCGAATGGTTTTTAGATCTAGAGCTGAGCTTATGAAACCCTGGATGGAGTCCTCAAAACTGCGTGCATTGAGGAACTGCTCGATTCCGTCCACCGCTTCAGATAGAATAGTTCCACTGCATGTGAAGAAACCCGAATCTAGGGATCATCCATCTCCAAGAAATGACAAGATAGGGATGCCTGACCTGAATTAGCACTGACATTAAGTCGACCCTTTCAATCAGGGTCGACTTAATGTCGGTCGACCCTCGATAATAATTAATAGCAGGATATGTTCCACCTGACAGTCCATTCAAAGGGATGTCAAAGACTTCCACTAGGCCTGCATCCAAATTTTTAGGTCCTGCCTCCAAATTTTTAGCTCCTGCATCCAAATTTTTAGCTCCTGACTCCGTACTCGCGACCAAACTCGATATATTGCTGATCAGCAAGATGCTTACTAACATCCCAACGGAGTCCATAATCAAAGCGTCGTAAAGACCAGAAAAGGCCGCCATTGATCTCTAATTTCTCAAAACGAATGAATCGAAACACGTGAACAATAGTAACAATAATAGTAATTTCATTAACCGCTGATCATACAGCAGAAATCTTAGAATTATTTTTTCAGAAATGGAGAGGTGCCACACCTGCACAAGGCTGACATGTAGCTCTTTCTGGCAAGTTTTATATAAATTATTGCGAGAATGGAAAACTAATACAGGGAGGTACCTTGCAAGAAGCGCAAATAATTGCATTGCTGTAAACCGACTTGTTCTTACAATTGTACTTTCGTGTTTGTCCAAAACATTTCTCATGTGGCCCAGTGCTGGGAGACACCAAATGTCATACGTCTAGTCTTGTCATTGTGTCCACGGAAAAGTCGAGACTCTATGTCTCATAATAATAAGATATTTGAAGTGAAAGGTCAGATTTCAATTTGAAGAGATAGTGTTGGGTTTAACCTTTTTTTTTTATCCTTTAAGACAAATATTACTTTTTATTAGAAAGACAAATATTACTTTTTATTAGAAAGACAAGTTTCACTTTTGGACAAAATAATTGTTTAATTAAAATAAAATTAGTGCATATACTAAATTTAATGATTATATAATTCTTTATAAATTTCATTTTTCTCAATTTAATTTACTACAAATGTGTTGTGTTAGGCAGCTAAGCATAGAAAATATAACAGAGCATAAACTAAGTAAGATCAAATACGCATAAAACCAAGCAAGTGACACATTGATTTATGTGGAAACTCAAATCGGGAAAAAACTAAGGCCATTGATTATCCGTCTTTTGTTATTCAAGGGAGAACTACAATAGCCTTCATAGGCATACAATCATCCTCTCCTCAAACACTCACTGCTCTCTAGCTCGCATTGTATTCTACCTCTATGGGTATGCTCGTATATATATCATCTATCACTCAGTTACACAGACTACTCATGAATCGATCACAAAGTTACACAAACAGTTCATAAGTATCTGTATCTACATGTGCATGTGTGTTTGTATCTGCATGTGCATTTGCATGTGACCGCATGAGAAAATTCATTCGCATGTTTCCAACAATCTCCACCTTGACAAAAATTTATTTGATATATCATGCCCTTAATTAATTCATCACCTTTTCTGCGAACCAAGAGAAGCCAGACACCACTGTATCTTCTCTAACAAAACTGGTTTCGTAAACATATCTACAAAATTCACTTTTGTATGGACCTTTTCCAGAGCCACTCCACCTTCATCAACAATCTGTCTTAAAATGGTACTCGACAGAAATATGCTTCGTCTTACTATGATAAGCAGGATTTCTAGCCAAATGAATAGCACTTTCACTATCGTAAAATACTTTCACTTTGTCCTGCGTCCTTCCAAACTCACCCCATAAAACCTATAACCAAATTGTAACCTTGCATGCATGTGAAGAACCCATATACTTAGCCTCTATAGTGGATAAAGAGACTTCATTTTGAAGCTTTGACATCTAACTAATAGGTCCTCCTGCAAGAGTAAAGACATATCCTGAAGTGGATCTCCTTTTTTCCAAGTCACCTGCAAAATTTGAATCTACATAACCGCAAACTGAATCTCTGGAACCATCATAAGTGATAGAATAACTACTTGTGCCTATAAGATATCAAAGCACCCATTTCACTACTTCCCAATACTCTTTTCCTGGATTTTTCATGTATTGACTCACAACACCCATTGCATGTGAAATATCTGGTCTAGTACTCACCATCGCATACGTCAAACTTCCCACTACATTGGCATATGGTACACGAGACATATAATCATTTTCTTCGTCATTACTAGGACATAAACCTAAAGAAATCTTAAATTGGGAAGCCAAAGGGATCTGTATGGGTTTCACACTATTCATACCAAATCTCATAAGTATTTTCTCCACATGTTCTATTGACATAACCACAACTTACCATTTTTCTTCTCTCTATGTATCTCCATGCCTAAGATTTGTTTTGTTGCTCCTAGATCCTTCATATCAAACACCCTAGTCAACTGAGCCTTTACCTGTTGATATCAACGATGCTTTTGCTTGCCAGAAGTATATCGTCAACACATAACACCAAAATAATGAATATGCCATTTTCCAAATTTTTAATGTAAACACAATGATCATATTCACTCCTTCTGAAATTTAGGCTCACCATGAAGGAATCAAACTTCTTGTACCATTGTCTAGGAGGCTATCTCAGGCCATACAATGACTTCTTGAGTTTGCAAACAAACCTCTTATTGTGATCTTGAACAAACCCTTCTGGTTGTTCCACAAATATATCATCATCTAAATCTCCATGTAGAAACGTTGTTTTAACATCTAGCCGCTCCTACTCAAGATCAAGTAAATCAACTAGTGCTAACAAAACATGAACTGAAACAAGCTTCACAACTAGTAAAAAGATCTCATGAAAATCAATACCTTCCTTTTGAGAATAACCTTTTGCTACCAGTCTTGCTTTATACCTTTCTACTTTATCATCAACACCCTTTTTCACTTTGTAGACCCACTTGCAATTGAAAACCTTCATGTCCTTTGGAATTTCTACCAGGTCCCATGTTTTATTCTATCTAAGGCATCCATTTCTTCTTTCATAGCTTTCTTCCATTGAGCATTTTCAGATACCTTAATTGCTTCCTGAAAAAAACTAGGTTCTCCATCAACATAAACCAAAGCCACAATTGAAACATAATCGTCATACCTTGCAGAAGGATTCCTAACCCGTGATGATCTCCTTAGAGATGGTTGAGGCATATCCTCATTTTCCTGGATATTTTCTACATCTTCATCTTCTTCTTCTTCTTCTTCTTCTTGAACTTCTCCATGTTCCTACCTTCCTGGAGATGGTTGAGTTTTCAACTGAATTTGTTGAATTTGTGGTACCTGTTCTTGTCTCACTTCAACATCTACCAATTTTGATTTTAAGAGTGAGGATTCATCAAATACTGCATCTCTTCTTATGATGAGTTTGTGGGAAGTAGGATCCCACAGTCTGTACCCCTTAACTCCATCACCATAACCAAAAAAAACATATTTCTTTGATCTAGGATATAACTTAGAACGATGATCTTTAGAAATAAGAGCATAAGCATCACAACCAAATATGATCAGATTTGAAAAATCAAATGAATGGCCTGTCCATACATCTTTTGGAATCTTACAGTTTATTGCAGTTGATGGCAACCAATTTATTAGATATCATGCTGTAAGAACTACTTCTTCCCACAATTCCTGCGACATCTTGGCATTACTGAGCATGCTCCTTACCCTTTCTAGAAGAGTCATATTCATGCGTTCAGCAATACCATTTTTCTGAGAAGTATAAACCATGGTCTTATGTCTCTTGACATGAGCTTCCTTGCAATAGTTCTCAAATTCCATAGATGTGAACTCACCTCCTTTATTTTTCCTTAAACACTTGATTAACCTGACAATGTTTTTTTCAACCAAAGCTCTGAATTGCTTAAAAGTAATAAATACATCAACTTTTCTCTTAAGTAAATAAACCCAAACCTTTCTAGAGTAATCATCTATAAATGTCACATAATATGATGATCCTCCAAAATAAATTGTAGGGGATGGTCCCCAAACATCTGAATGAATGTAGTTAATGATACCTTTGCTTATATTCCTTCCCGCTTTAAACTTTTGTCTACAATGTTTTCCAAAAAAAAAATACTTGCAGAAATTCAAATTCAAAAACTTCAAACTTAGAAGTGACTTACGATCAACCAGTACCTTAAGCCCTTTCCCGCTCATATGGCCCAAACTTTGATGCAATAAATGAACAGAGTCACTTGCATCTTCATATGCTACCACTACCTGATTTACTTTTATCCTTCGTTCAAGCTGATAAAGGTTCCATATCCTCTTTTCTTTCATGACTACCAAGATGCCTTTGGACACCTTCAATGCTCCACCTTGAGTTGCACACCTGTAACCAACAGAATCTAGAACTCCCAAAGATACCAAGTTATTTCTTAGTTCGGGTACATATCTTACATCTATTAATGTTCTTACGGAACCATCATGCATTCTAATCTGAACAATACGAACTCCAACAATTTTACAAAAAAAATCATTTCCCATAAAAACAACACCATCATCAATAGATTGGTAAGTTGAAAACCAATTTCTATGAAGACACATGTGACTGGACACACCAGAATCTAACAACCAATGTTGATGTTGATGTGAAACATCACAAGTAGACAATACCTCATCAACCATACCTGAACTTGTTTAAGCTACATTAGCTTCCTTTACTTATTTTGTGGACTCATCCTTAGCTGCATTATTTCTTTTCCAACAATCCTTCTTGAGATGCCTAGATTTTCCACAGAACCAACATTTCTGCTTAACCTTCTTGCCCTTTGATTTAGACCTTGATGTACCCCTCTCACTTTTCCCTCTTTCTGTAGATCGTATTCTGACCACCATTTCTTCTGTTGTAGAGTTTTCCTTATTGGATGTATTCCTCATTTCCTCACACAACAGAGCTCCCACAATATTGTCATAATCAATGGCATATGTTGTATTAAACCACACAGTTGTGACGATATGATCCCAAGACTCAGGCAATGAACACAGTAGCATAATAGCCTTGTCTTCATCATCGAACATTACTTCCATAGAAGTTAATTGAGAAATGAGAGTATTGAAGACATTCAAGTGATCAACAATTTCTATACCTTCTTTCATTCGCAAACTGTACAACTGCCTCTTTAAGAATATTATGTTTGACAATTTCTTTGTCATATACAAACTCTCTAGTTTGGTCCACAAACCTGTTGTTGTGATCTCTTCAATGATGTTAAACAATACCTCATCAGCTAGACATAGACGAACAATATTGAGGGCCCTTGCATCTAGATCCTCCCAATCCTCGCCTGTCATGCTTGTTGGTTTCTTTGACCTTCCAGCCAAGGTCTTTTTCAATCCTTCTTGCACAAGAAGATCCTGCATCTTGAGCATTCATAGCGCAAAACTATTCTTACCACTAAACTTTTCAATCTCAAACTTGGAACTTTACACTTTCGCCATTAGCAAAAACAAAACCAAAAACACTTCTTATAAAAATGAGCCTTTTTATATTAGAGGAATATTATTATATTTAAGATTAAACCCCAAAAACCATAACCCCTTCCACCCTTTTACCTTTTTATTATATAAAAAAGAAAAGAACCTTTTAAGAAAGAATCATCTCCATGATTTAATAATCAAATCTCCTTATACCATGCGAACCTTATAATAAGACAAACACCTTCACCTTTAATTTTTTTACACCACTTGAATACTCTTCCAAAAAATGATTCATACCATGCGAATTTATGGTTTTTAAGATCGTCGCACCCTGTTGAATTGATCACCTGCGACAATTAAGAAATAGTTACATTGTGTTAATAGGTAGCCTGCGATGATTTGCACTCAAATTGTCACGCCATGTTAAATTGTTGCCTGTGACAACGATGCTCTCTGTCTAATGTTTTATCTGCGATAATGTCGCAATCTCTACTATGTATGGCCTGCGAAGATTTCGAACTTTTTGGAAATTTCGTAGGTTTGCCTGTTGTCATCGCACTATCCCACAGGGATGACTCGCGACGATGTAATAAAACTCGTTCTCGACTCTCCACTTCCACTTCATTCGGCTCGGCTCGTCTCTTCGATCCAATGACCAAATTATTTTCTCCTTCTCTCTCTGCTCCTTCAAATCTAAGCTCTGATACCACTTTTTAGGCAGTGGAAGCAAAACATAGCAAATATAACAGAGCATAATCTAAGCAAGATCAAATACGCATAAAACCAATCACATGAGTCATACACTTGACATAGAGGTTTATGTGGAAACCCAAATCTGGAAAAACCCATGGGCAATGATTATCCGTCTTCTGTTATTCAAAGGAGAACTACAATAGCCTTCATAGGCATACAATCGTCCTCTCCTCACAAACTCACTACTCTCTAGCTCGCATTGTATTCTACCTCTATGAGTATGCTCGTATATATAACATCTATCACTGAGTTGCATAGACTGATCATGAATCAATCACATAGTTACACGAACAATTCATAAGTAGATTTCATGCATGTGCATGTGCATCTTCATCTGCATGTAACTTCATGAAAAAATGTGTTGACATGTTTTCAACAACATTTATTTAAGTTGTAAATATTTCTCATTATTTTAAATGATATAAAAATATAGATTTAAATGATATAATGAATTCTATAAAAATATAGATTTAAATGATATAATGACTGAAATGGACATAATTATTCTCAGCGTCAGCTATGTGCAATGCCTTACTAGGATGGTGTTGTTTTTAATAAGGTTGATCAGCGGTTTAATTGAAACTTTCGAAGTTAATGCTACTTCTCTTTCTTGTAAATTAAATCCATGGAACCTTCTTCAGCCCATTAAGATTATTTGTTACATTATATATTTTGGTAGAGGATAAATAATAAACAATAACACACTCAAGTTTTATGTCTTTGAATATCAGCATGATGATTTTTTCTTCCTCATCAAGCTCACATATTTTGGACATGTCTTCAAGCTCACATATTTCAGACACGTCTTTTTGTCCTTATATGTAAATGTATTTCTTTTTTCATACGCGCTTTTAAAATTGTAAGGGAATATCTCATTACACATTGCATTGTTTTTCATTTTAAAAATTTAACTTTATTTATAAAAATAAAATTATAGATTACATATCTTGATCAGTTGATGAACATATTGTTAGATACTACCACTGAGTTGTTCAATTATAGCCACTAGCCAGCTCTAATCTTTCCTTTGACATATCATTAGTTGTTTAAGTCTCCTCTATATACGTTGAAAAAACATGTCATCAAAATCTATGAACCTATCAAAGATTTCTTCCACTAAAAGATGAAGAGTAAAAAAATTGGAAGTATATTCTCTTTTCACCTACTTTGTGATTTGTTGACTCCACGTTCTGTTGCCAAAGTGATGGATAAATTTAGGCCATTATCTCTCCATAATTATTAGATCCAAGTCCAATTCCTCTTTTGACTCTAAGAGAGCGAAAGCCATTTATAAATAATATTCCTTTATCCCATCTTATTTAAGGATTTTTTTTGTGATTTCTATGTGAGGTTTTATAAAAAAGAAAAAACCAAGAATATTGAATTATGACTTATCTATAAATTCATCAACAATTTGATTTTATTTGTTTGAAAATCACAAGAGATTGAAATCTTTAGTAGTATATGAATAGGGGATAGAAGCTTATTGTCAAATATGATTGCATTCCTTTCAATGCATATAACCCAATAAAATATGAAAGGTAAAGTTTTTTTTTTTTTCTTTTAGATTTTAGAATCTTATTGTCAAATATGATTGCATTTCTTTCCAGCCATATAACCCAATAAATTATCAAAGGTAAAGCTTAATTTTTTTTTTTAGATTTTCATTTTTACTCTATATTCTCAATCTTTCTTCTTTGAATTCCCCTTGTCATATTTCTTAGTTATTGAAATCTTCAACCTCATTTTAAAACTGTTTTTCAATATGTATAGAATATCTTCAACTTCATTTTAAAACCATTTTTCAATATGTACAGAATACAATGAAATCAAAATTCGTTTCCCACTTGATTTGTAGAGTATACTAGATTTGTTTCACAATTTATTTTGTGGAGGTTGTCCCAAGTTAAAGCTCCAATGTTATTTCATAATATGCACATGAATATACAGGATTTCTAATGGCATTTGAACCTCCAAAATTTTATCCACCACCACATCTCCATCCCAACTTCACCATATGAATATAACCACTTATATCCATCTATGGTTGTTTACAAACAATGAGAGATTTAGAGACCAACATATTTTCTTCTTTCTTAATTCTAACATGATCGGACTTAAGTTTTGCAATGAAAATTTCTAACCATTTTTGGTTACATATTGTGGACATCTTTGAATTCATTATTTGATTTAGTTCACACATACGTCAATTCCTACGGAGACAAATTATATGATATGGCACATTGCGATCCTCCCTACAACCAATCCAATGACCCTCCCCTACTTTAAACTTTGACCAACTACCAAATTTTTACACCAACCAATTTTCGAGGAAAGGAAAGGATAATACCACAACATTCATATGACATAAACATTATAAAATTTCTTACTAGACAAACAGTATAAGTCATATAGCCAAACACACATACATACATATAGCCAAACAATATAAGTCCATAATCTCCTTTATCATATTAGTATCAGTTCCATCACAAAACATTAGTATATCGTCATCATATACAAGATTAGATAAAGAAGTGGATCTATTTTTTGCCTCCCTATTTAATGATTTTGTAACAATTAGGGAAAGTAGGGGAGCTAACGATTTTGCAACAATTACGAAAGGTAGGGGAGATAGGGGAAAACCTACCTTAACACCTTTCAGTCTTGAAAAACTCAAAAGATGATCAATTTATCAACAATCAAAAGAAATAGTTGTAACTAGTTGATATAAGCCATTGACTCCATTAGTTTTAAAATGGAGGTACAATTTTGGCAACCTAACGAGACAACCAACCTAGGGACTTAAACTTATTGACTATTAAATTAAATAAAAATAAAAAAACATCAATTAAATAAAATAAAAAATATATAACGAAAAGTATTTCATGAAGTTTTCTSAGATATTTAATATCTTAATATGACCAATAATTAAATAGTTAATCAACATAAAATACATCTTATATTTTAAATAAATATAAAKATGGCATGRGCATAGTTACTTATGTCATGCTAGAAATACATACATAACTACAACTATCATTSAGTCAAATAAAATCCATTACATAACARTATTTGATATTAATGTTACATACAATCTATGATTGGAGCTAGCTGATTTATTAATATTATTTGATATATCATTAAATATATGGCCATTGGCTACAATTTATTAATGCAACGATTCCATAAAATTGTTTGATGTCATTGACCATATCCATGCATGGTTTCAATTTATGAATATAGCTAGTGCACAAACAATTTCATTTGTTTCACCCAAGCTGCCTTTTTTCGTTGTAAATTAAATGTTGATTTAAAACAAAAATTTCTCTTACGTTGATGTATGCATGACTAAAGAACTTCTAAACTGATATTATTATACCCTTTTCTCTCCATCACAACATTCAACCTTTCTAAAATAGAAAATAAGTGACATCAAAAAACAAACCAATAGCAATGACAAACTGACAGAACACACATAGAAGTAAGATAACCATCACAATCCTCAAAAACCTATCATAAAAAAGCCTTTGTGGCGGGTACAAAGAGACCACTGAATTAAAAACTCACATCATGCATATATAGGTCACAAGACAAAATGAAAAAGCATCCAAAAACCCTATCTGCATCAAACCACAAAAAGTATGAAAACAAAATGCGCTCTCTCTAACGAAATATTCTCTCCATCACAACATTCAACCTTTCTAAAATATAAAATAAGTGACATAAAAAAAAAATCAATAGCAATGACAAGCTAACAGAACACACATAGAAGTAAGATGACCATCATAATCCTCAAAAACCTATCATAAAAAAGCCTTTGCGGCGGGTACAAAGAGACCACTAAATTAAAAACTCACATCATGAATGTATAGGTCACAAGACAAAACGAAAAAACATCCAAAAACCTTATCTGCATCAAACCACAGAATGTATGAAAACAAAATGTGCCTTCTCTAACGAAATATTCTCTCCATTACAACATTCAACCTTTCTAAAATAGAAAAGAAGTGACATCAAAAAACAAACCAATAGCAATGACAAACTGACATAACACACATAGAAGTAAGATAACCATCACAATCTTCAAAAACCTATCATAAAAAATCCTTTGTGGTGGGTACTAAGAGACCACTGAATTAAAAACTCACATCATGCATGTATAGGTCACAAGACAAAATGAAAAAGCATCCAAAAACCCTATCTGCATCAAACCACGGAACATATGAAAACAAAATGCACTCTCTCTAATGAAATATTCTCTCCATCACAACATTCAACCTTTCTAAAATAGAAAAGAAGTGACATCAAAAAACAAACCAATATCAATGACACACTGACACAACACACATAGAAGTAACATGACCATCACAATCCTCAAAAACCTATCATAAAAAAGCCTTTGCGGCAGGTACAAAGAGACCACTAAATTACAAACTCACATCATGCATGTATAGTTCACAAGACAAAATAAAAAATCATCCAAGAACCCTATCTGCATCAAGCCACAGAACGTATGAAAACAAAATGGACTCTCTCTAACGAAATATTTGTGAAAAATAAAAAATAAGAAACCTTTAAACAATTGTAGAAACATAAAAGCATGGCCACCAATGTTAAGAGAGGGAACCCTTTCAACCCCATCAAGTCTATCATCGATTGCACTTACTCATCATTCACAACTATTTTCTCTTCTCTTGGTAGTGGAAGAGAGTAGATTTGAGGACTGCATACCATCCGAGCCTAAAAATAAAATGTTTATATTAAATTTAAATTAATCAACTAAATTAAAATTATAACTTGTGCAAGCATAGGATACGATTCTTGTGGGCTTGCTGAGGTAATATTTCAAGCCTAGGTTAGGGTTGTAGCATACCCAAATCCAAGTGGTTCACGCCACTACTAAAACGACCCATTAAAAATTGATTTTACTAAATTTATATGCTCAAATAATAGTGAGTATGACATTCATTCACATGTAACTCTCTATGATGTCCAAACAGGTAAATATAATTGTTTAACTATGCATACAACAACTAAATAACATACAACATCATTAAATCACATAAAAAAATATTTAAATGCATCATTCTTCTCACAATATGTAATGATAACCAAATATAATTCAAAGTAAATTGTACAACAATTTTATTAGCAATTAACATGAACAAACACAACATGTAAGAACACTTATCTTAATGAAATGTGAAACTTGATGCAAAGGACGGATGTTCCTCCCAACTGTACCCTACTGCTCCCATTCCCAATAGCAAGACACCATTGCACTGGGGCTATGAATCCACAAGAGACAGTGGTCCCTAAGGCTGACTAACATCCCCTTCTCAATAGTCAAACTCATAGGTAATCCCAATCCACCAAGGCTCTTCTCCTCAACCTACACAAACCAAGGGATTGAATTCCCATTCAATGATCATAGTCCCTTAGGCCTTTCGACTCTTTCGACTCCCCTCCAAGGCTTCTAGCACAGGTTGGAAAATAATTATTCTTGTTCGGACTTCAAGAATTTCATAGCTGCAACACAAATTTTCCCAACATGCAAAATGTATGCTTCTTGGATGAATTTCGAACAGTTCATTGTTCCTAGGCACAAAACCTCTTTCTCCCTGAAATTACATCTCCAAACAACATCCAAACATGTCCACAACTGTTGAGGATTGCAACTTCGAGAAAGTCATTCTCCACAGGAAAGTACAAGAAGACCCATCTACACCATTACAAAAACCCTCGAAAGAAATTAAAGACCAGAGAAGAGAAGTAGACCTGACTAGTAATAGACTTAAAATAATAAAGTAATTTCAAGACCTAGAATAAGAAATTGGTCATCTACAAGCACTCATATTCGTATAAATATGATATTGGATCATTTAATTTGGACAGTTAGACAATTCCTTCTTGGTTTCTGACATCTTGATAAGTGTGCCACACTTGGGAACGATATTCTCTATATGGTATTTTGGCTATTGATAGTGATGTACTCATAACATCTTGGACTTAATTCTTCTATGAAAAGCTTGTTAGGTTTTCTCCCAATGTTGGGTTTCTCAGGATAAACTCTTGTGTTATTGTGTTGTGTTCTTAGTGTGCATGATTAATATTTCTAGATCTTGTTATTTATGTTGCATTCTTATAGTTTATATTTTTAGTGTATAATTACTCTATGATAACTATTGTTTGAAAGTAAATCTTGTTATTAATCATAAGGAAATAACTATAAAATGCGATAATCATAAAAAATCAACATGGTATTAGAGCTAGTCAAAATATTTCCATTGCACAGTTTCTATTCGCCATTGCACAAACCTGAACTTATCAATATGGTTGAGCAACATATTGGAGGATGTTGAGTTTAAATTTTCCATAGATAAAATCTCCCTAGCCTAATGCACCCCCTAGTGGTCTCATATTGCATCTTGGTGAAAGTTGAAATTTTACCTAAAACCCATTACTGCAATTGCAACAACTTTCTTTGTGAGGATCGTTGAGAATTTATTGGGATGAGTTGAGGAAAAAATTGTGTATGGAGAAACTAACCTTTCCCTATTGCACCTATTTCACTTCTCAATTTTTTTTTTGTCAAAGTTTAAATTTTAGGCTTATTGACCTTTTCCTGGACATTGAACTTTCTGCTATCTTGAATTTGTAATTTCCTCATGTACTAATGGTGTCCAGTTTCATATTAAAAGACAAGTTGGATGGTGCTACAAATCACAAAGGTATGCACTTGTATATTTTTCCAATTTATATCATTGAATAGAGCGTGAGGGTATTTGTAAGAGATGTACACTTGGAAAAATGACCTTTGTCCAAGAAGTGATAGTAGATCCAAAGGAATCTTAGATCTAGTGAACTCAGAGGAAGCCCGAGAGTTGGAGGCAAAAGTGGTGATGTCTCCTACAATAGATGACAAATGGAACAAAAACAATTAAGACTTCATATTTTCATATTAGGTTTGATACTTGTATATTGTTGCATCTTAAGTAAATATTGTAACTAATATAGCAATATTTAGAGATCTATTAATGTTCAGTACCTTTGCTAACAAATGTTTTGAATAATGTTGGTACTATGATCATTATGTCAATGCTAATTGTTTATGACTAATGATGCACTCATTTACAAGATGAAATTGATCTATTCCAAAATATGTTCTTGGTTGTTGTCTTTGTCCTAAAAAGATTACCTTGTAAATGTCATGGACATTACCATGGAAACGATGTTGTTCTTGTTTTGTTCTGGGAATCTTACTGTGGAAGAATGACTTGTCACAACACTAGATAAGTGTTGTTCTTTTTTTTACTCTTGTTCTTGTTCTAGGAAGGTTTCCATGAAGGAATAATGAGTCACAACACCATAAAAATGTTGTTCTTGTATTTTGTTTTTTTCTAGTTTCTTGTCATTGTTCTGGTCCAGTGAAAGTTACATGAGATAACTCTGAGAAGGAGCTATAGTGACGATTTTTCAAATTCATGTTATTGTTATTATTCTTATTTCTTATCATAAGAATTTTTTTCTTGTCTGCTATTTTTTTCTTTCTGTTATTTCTCTTGTTTCAACCACGTCACGAGTGAAGCTCTGAGAAGGAGCTTTAGTGACTTTTGTAGAAGGAGAAATATTATATGGTATCTAGTTTGAGACATGGAGAAGTATATCCAGACATAGAGTTGTGTACATGATCATATACATCAATGTACCGAAGGAGAAGAGGACGAAGTTAGAAGCTTCCAGAAAGAAGGATAATTTTGTGGGATATAGAGGGTTTCATATGGATATTGATTGTGAAGAGAAAAATGAACCAAATATGACCATATAGATCCCTCTATTCCATTTGTTCACTCTTCATATCATCGGGAAGAGTTAGTAGAGCCATCCATGTTAGTGGATCTAACTAGAGATGTTGCAGTGATCAGGAAGAGGCCAACATGGTTTCATGATACCTTGCATGATGCAGTATGGCATGTAGCTCCCCGTGATACTTTTAGGAAGTGAAAACTACCTCAGATATTCTCGAGTTACATGGAATCACATCATTAATTCCAAACCTCCCAGTTATTAGGAGGAGCATGTGGCTTAACCAATGGTGAGGCAGGGGACCCCACCAAGTACCATCTCAGAGGGAACCAAAGTTCAGAGGGATTCATCCCTTAGGGTCTCGTAGGGTGGAGAAACCTCCTAGGAAAATTCATTGGAGATCATACTTCACAAAAGATCAAAATACGTAGAGGGAGAGGATGGCTCCAGATATTGTATAATCTCAGAGGGATTCATGTTTCAGAGAGAGTATGGTACTCCAAGATGTATGGATACTTTATTAGCTTTATATCTCCTGAATATCTCTTACCCCTGCATAGATACACTTGGAAGTCACCACAAAGTTCCCCTCTTGTCTTGAAACTATGTCCCACACATCATTCTTCATGATGGATTGATACTCCTTAATCATGGCATCCCTCCAAACCTGCTAGCCTATTTCCTCCTCAAAACTAGAAGGATTACAATAAATGTTGTTACTCATAAGTACCACATATCTTGAAAACCTTTTTGGAAGCCTACTCTTCTTGAAAGTGCCCCTGGGGGCCGCATGATTCTTTGCATCTCTCAAAGTATCCTAAATCCATCTAGGCCTCATGTCCTTGTCACTAGGAGAGTCCATTGGATCTACTGACTCCTCTAACTCATCCTCATGGTCTAAAGGATGAACCCCTATATTGGATGGACATGTACTCTCCTCAAAATTCAGTTCATCCTGCTCATCACCATATGTCTCTGTTGTGGTCTCTCGGGACCTCCTGGAAGCCAACTTCACCTCAAACCTGACATCCCGACTAACCTCAATCTTTTGTTGTCTTGGAATGTAGATCTAGTAGGACTTAGAAGTCTTGTTGTATCCCACAAACATGTCCTTCCTTCCAAAACGTTTTTTATTCATCCTCTTCTACTTAGGAATATGGATGTAAATAGGACAACCAAATATCCTCAAATTCCCTATCTCTAGTCTCACTCCTGTGAATGCCTCCTCAAGAATATTGTCCTGCAAGATCCTATGAGGACTGATTTTCTAAACATAGAGTTTTTTGTTACACACCTCTACCCAAAGAAACATAGGTAGATCTTGGTCATGAATCATCCCCTTGGTAGGCTCAACTATGGTCTCATTCTTCTTCTATGCAGCCCCATTATGTTGTGGGTTGAAAGGAACTGTTAACTCTCTATTAAACCATGCCTCCTTCTAGAAATACCTGAACTCATTGGAGGTATACTCGCCCCCGTTATATGACCTCAAGACCTTTATCTTCTTCCCTATTGCATTCTACACCTGAGCCCTTGACTCCCTAAATCGATTGAAGAATTCATCCTTGGTCTTCATGAATAATATCCATTTCCTCCTGAAATAATCATCAATGAAGGTCACATAGTACAAGTAACCACTCGAAGAAGGAATTGACATTGGTCCACACACATCGAAATGTACTAGATCCAAGATCCCCTTGGACCTATTATCACTACCTAGAAAAGAATCCTTGACATTCTTTCCAAGTGAAAAACCTTGCATTGATCTAGGTGAATCCCAACATGGTCAAAAATTAAAGTTCTATCATTCTCAATAAAACTACACCATCGTGAAGTTCTCATCGCAAGATTTCCAAAAGTGTAAATGGATCGAAAATCTGATTCCATATGCAAAAGTTATCGCAGTCTAAATTTTTTCCCAAACAGGTAAAAAATTCAACCGTCAAAGGATAGGGTGATGTGGAAACTCTTGAAGTCACATTTATCCATCACTCTCTCTCTCTACCCCCTCCACCCTCCTTCCCTCTCTCTCTCTCCCTCCCCTCCCTCCCACTATCTCTCAGCTCTCTCTCTCTCATACATGTACCCCTCCCCACTATATCTGGACCCCTTCCTCTCACTCTCTCTCTACCACCTCTCTTTATCTCCCTCTGCCTCCCTGTCACACATTGAAACGCTCCTTATCTCAAATTTGGAGGAAGGAGACCCCAAAAAGTACCATATCATAGGGATCCAAATTTCTAACGGAGTCATCCCTTAGGATCCAATAGGGAGGATAAACCTCCCAGGAAAATTCATTGGAGAACAAAATTTAGAGGATATCAAAAGATGCAAAGGGAGGAGATGGATCTGGATATTGTATAGACCCATATAATGCCATGTTTCATAGAGATAATTGTAATCTAGGATTGATGGATACTTTATGAGCTTGGTTTTAAATATGAATGATGTTGAATGAAAGTGAGCATGATCTCAGAGAGAGTTAGTCGGATCAGAGGGAGAGCCATTCATTCAGAGGGAGTTCCCCCTCATATCTAAGTGAGAAAGAGACATCTTCAAGGAATGAAAGACAAGTGTTATGATTTTAGGTGGCTTAGGAGGAAGCTAGTTAGGAGGAATGGGTATTTATTTTGTCTTAGTAAAAGAGGGAGCAACCAATGAGACTGACTAGATAGTAGAACTTACTCTAGTGACAAAGGGAGTTGGCATGAGAGTTCAAGATGGAGGATACTAGATGCATGTACTCTTGGGATTAGAGGTCTGATGAGATTCAAAATTATGGAATATAAGTCCAGAGCTACACCTATCATGACAAATATTAAGAAGATGAGGGATTCTACTTCAGATTCATATTTGGTGGATCCCATGATGTACATGCAGTTGATTGGATCCTTGATGTACCTAGTTAATGTTGGGATGTTTACAAGAAGAATGTGCTTGTCATTGATGGAAAGAACAACAACGATCCAAACTTTGAGAACGCAGAAGACGCAAAATCTCAGAAGAGATAGTGGTTTCCATAAGTGCAAACGAGGTCCAAGAGACAGACTCGTAGGAGGAGGAAAGGTAGAGACCCATGAACACTTAGAAATCCTTCTAAGTCAGAGAGATCAGAAGCTCAGGAGAAAGAGAGATAGTGGTCGTTGGATCACCGATCCAGAGGACCAACAATCGTCATATTGATTTAGGTGGAAGCACAGGATGAGCAAGGGCTAAGATCTGAGATCTCGATCACCCGAATTTTCATCAGCCATCGGATCAAAATAAGTGGAAGGACAGGATAAGTTAGAAGAAGGGTGAGCTAATAGTAGAGGTCGATAATCAGGCAATTAGATATATGCTCGATAGGGCATATCGAAACCCCCCCCCGACCTTTCTGCCCTTAACCGTGTGTGGGAGGGGGGTCCAAGTTGGTGGTATTTCCCATGTGGGACACTCATACGTGTCACCTGATTGTCAACTGATACCCCCCTCTCTCATTACCATTTACTTCCTAACCCCACCTTCGATTAAACCACCAAACAACTCATACATACCACCTCTGCACTCCGACGTCACACCCCACTACCCGCTACACGTCACACTCCACTACTGCGCTTTGTCTCCACACTCCACTACACTACTTACACGTCTCACCCACGTTAGCAAACCAACTCAACAAGGACATGTGGCAGAACACGTCAACAAGGACATATGGAAGACCATGTCAACAAGTACACATGGCATAATCAGATGATGACAAGTGTTAAGAGGAAATTGGCTCATGCCATGTCAAAAGGTGATGTAAGAAAGATACATCACTCTGGGAGATTTAGTTCGGGAGTTTCATCACCAACAAATGTCAAAAGTCCTGAAGTCTCGAAGGACGAAGGTCGGAAGTTTCTCTGAGCCGTCTGATCTGAAGTTCACTTTTGGTGCATTCTCAATCATTGATCTAGTTCAGTGGAAGGACAGTGTAAGTGGAAGTGTTAACCGACAACAACCAGTCTCCACCACCTATTATTTATTCAGCAGGTGACCACTCTAGAGGAGAATGAAGAAACAATTATCCTAAAGTCCTGAAGTCTCGAACACTGAAGACTCGAAGAAGACCCTGGTCGTTGATCGCCAAGAGGGGAGGGTAAGTGTCAATAGATCGTTGACTATGGGTGAAAGCGTTCATGGAAAAGAAAAGCGTCAAAGAGTAAAAAAGGAAGTAGTCTCGGAGAGGAGGATAGTCGTTGGATTAAAGAGGACAGATGTCAACATAATTTCCATTTCGGAAGATATCCAGTCAGAAGAAATGAGAAGTTGAGATTCAAAATCTCCGAAGTCCGGAGACCCGAAGGAGATCTTGAC
>ML782518.1:188326-217107 GCA_009831015.1 Picea engelmannii
TTTAAGAGTAAGGGATGGTGTAAGGAAGTGTAGATATGCCAAGTAAAAGTGTGCTTAAGACTCTTTATAATATGAAGGAAAAATACCATTCAGGTATATTTTTATGTATATAGGGAAGAGAAACAAATTATGGTGGTGACTGATTATGAAAAAGGTTTAAGATATTTAGAAGAGATTAATCCAAAAAGAACTTGACAAGGTATGGGAGATAATCCACAAAATAATGATAGATCGTTGTGATGACAGTTAGAAATAGTGTTAGTGAAAATTATTTGATGAAAGGCATACCCCAAAGGAATGGATAGCGTTTGAACAACAATGAGAGAAAGGAACGACAATAAGGAAGAATGCACAAGGAGCAGTAGTTTTTCCATTTAAAGGAACAACAAGTTATGAGAAGGAACAACAATCGCATGAAGGAGCAACAGTCGTGAGAAGGAACAACAATTGTTCCTTTCAATTGAACAACAATCGCACAAAGGAACAACATTTGTTCCTTTTAAATGAACAACATTTTTTAATTTCTAACCATCTCAATGGATAATTTTGGAAACTTCCCCATGGAAACATTTGTTCTCTTGTTGAATCTAAGGTTGATTAGTCATCAACTAAATTCATTCAATTATTATGGGTCAGTTTATTTCAGAATCGAGTATGGGAGGGTTTGTTGATGTCATGAGTTCATTATGGTTACCCTATTACTACTGTAGAGTACGACATATTCATTTTTCTGTGAAAGACTGGGTCCACATGATAGGATAAATAAAGAGTGCGGAATAGAAAAGAGTGCTAATTGTGTTGATTATAGTTATCCTCCCTATCTCTCAAAAAAATGAAAAGAAAAAGAAAAACTAATACTTAATGAAAACTATATACAGTATGTATAGTGTCAACAAAATTCATCATTTATGGAGTTGGGGTGGCTGGGTTACCTTCCTAACCAGCCACAATTTGAACGGTAGGATCTTTACTTACTTACTGGTAGAAAGATTATTTTGTAGGAGGATGATGGTAAAGTCATAGTTGGTGCCCAATAACCAGAAATGGAGATATAGAGCCATAGATGGTGCTTAAAGTGACCATGCAATTATCATGGACTTCCTCAATTTCATATGGTCCCAGCCACCATGTTTGTAACTTTCCCGAAAAATCATGAAATCTCGAGTCGCAGAGAAGTGCCCAATCAACCTTGTTGAATGATTTCTTCTTGATATGTTTGTCATGCCAAGCCACTCTCTATTATTGAATAAAAACTGTGCACTCCACAACAGATAGACACGCTTCATCCAATTCGTTGAGTTGTTAAAGGTGTTGTTTATGTGCCACTGTTAGATCTAGTCCAATTTCCTATGCCATCCTTAGGGTTTTAATATCAAACTCGATTAGGAAGATGGGTTCTTTTCCATAGAGTAGGTTATATGGAGAGTATCCAGTGGTTTTATGCCATGTTGTTTGATAATACCATAAGGCATTTGGAATCTCAGTATCCCAATTATGTCAATTTGTTGAGACAGTCTTTGTCAGGATTGCCTCCAGGACCTTATTTGCGCTTTCTACTTGCCTGTTTTCCTGTGGGTGATATGGAAAAGTAACTTTGTTCTTAATATGATAATTTTCGAGGGTGGTGGAGATTCTATGAGCTGTAAATTGTGACCCCCCATTAATGATTACTTACCTGGGTAGTCCATAGCATACAAATAATTTCAAAATAAATTTGATGACTACCTCTTCTGTTGCATTTGGTAAGGCTTTTGCCTCTACCCATTTAGTCATGTAGTTTGTAGCTACTAGAATATAGGCCTTCTAATTTGACTTTGGATTGAAGAGGTCAACGAAGTCTAGTTCCCATATTTCAAATGGTTCTACGACTATTTTTTCTTTCAAGGGAATTTCATCAGCCTGACCCGGTTTTCCCATTCGTTGACAATTGTTGTGGGTCTAGACGTATTCCTTCGCATCTCTAAATATGTAGGACCAATAGTAACCCATCTGTAAAATTTTGTGTCCAGTCCTGCGGTCTGCAAAATTCCCACCATAGGGTTCATCAAGTCCTACCTTTAGTATGTCGTAGATTTCATCATCTCATACGCATCTGCGGATCTGGAGATCAGCTCCTATGTGGAAGAGATATCCAATGATCCAAGCGAATCGTGCATTATGTTGGATGATCAGTTTTCTTTCCCTTGACGATAGATGTGTTGGTAATCTCCCCGCTGCCCAATAATTTTCCACATCATCATACCAAGGTGGCTTTGTGGTAACGACAAATAGATGCTCGTCTGGAAATTGATCTTCAACTGTTAAGGAGTCATATGTTTTGGGTATGCGGGATAGGAAGTCTGCGACAAGATTTTCTCTCTTGGGTCGATCTTTGATGGTGATGTCAAATTCCGGCAAGAGTAATAACCACCGAGTGACCCATCCATTAGTAATCGATTTATTAGCTAGATATCTAATAGCAGAATGATCAGTATACAGAATAACGAGATAGCCTGTTATATAATGGCGAAATTTATTGATGACGTGTATAACAACTAAAAATTCCTTTTATGTTACTATATAATTAAGTTCAGCTGGAGTAAGATTATTGCTAATGAAATAAATAGGATAAGGTTTCTTGTCTTCTTCATGTCCAAGGACAACGCCTATGGCAATATCTGATGCATCGGTGGAGATGTGAAATGGTATTTTCCAATTTGGTCCCCTCAACACCGGTGTTGTTGATATCAACTTCTTGAGTCCTGTAAATGCCACATCACACTTGTTAGACCACTAAAACTCCACATTACCAGTCAGACCATGTAAAGGTGCAACGGTTCTTACAAAATTTTCCATAAATCTACGATAGTATCCAGAAGTGCCAAGGAAACTATGTACCTCTGTTTGTGTGTGTGGTGTAGGTAGATTAAGAATTACCTCTATTTTTGTTGGATCTACTCTAATTCCATCTGAAGAAATATATTTCCCTAGTACCACACCTTCTGTCATCATCATGTGACATTTTTCGTGGCTTAAACATAACCTGGTGGCAATGCATCGTTCCAGTACCTTCTCAATATTATTCAATGCTTGGTCGAAGTTGTCACCATAAGGAGTGAAGTCATCCATGTAGACATCAATCCCTTCGCTGATCAGGTCATTGAATATGCTCAGTATGTCCCTTTGGAATGTGGTTGGAGCGTTACATAGTCCAAAGGGAAATACTTTGCATGCAAAGGTACCCTAGGGGCAGGTGAATGTAGTTGTATCTTGATCTTCTAAGGCGATCTGGATTTGATTGTAGCCACTAAAACTATCTAGGAGAGAAAATAATTTATTTTCTGCCATAGTATCTAGGACCTGATCGATGAAAGGTAAGGGGAAATGATCCTTTTGAGTGTCTTTGTGAAGTTCCCTGTAGTCAACAGAGATCCTCCATTTTCCATTTTTCTTTGGGACAATCACTAATGGGGAAACCCACCGACTATCTAAGATAGGGTATATAAAATATACGTCCAACAAAATTTGTAAATCTTCCTTAACAATATTCGTGATATGGGGATTCAGTCTTCTCTGCAGGTGTCGGATAGGTTGAGCGTCATTTTCAATATAAATGTGATGTGTGCAGAGTTGCGGATCAATACCTTTCATATCAGAATACTCCCATGCAAAAGCTTGCTGGTATTTGGAGAGGACTTGAAATAGCTTTTGTTGTTGTTGTTCATCTAAATTGGAATTGATGTTCAGAGGCCTCCCTGGTGCAATCTTGACAGATTTTCTGTTATGAATAGTTGTAGTTGGAATTTATTGTTCCATTAAATATTCTAGCGGGTCTTCCCGTGCTTCATAGTCTAGAACAACTTGGAGCATCTGGCAGTTTGGGTTGCTCATGATGGTTGGGCTATTAATAAACCCACTGATTATGTCATCCTCTAGCTAGTTTTTAAGTTTGAGGGGTTCTTCCAGCGTGAGAGGGGCTCGTAAATCCTTTTCTGGATATCATGGTGGTGGCAATTGTGAATATATGAAAGTTGGGCTTCACTTGGAAGGAGGATATAAGATGATATTCTTTGTGATACCTCCTTTAGAAATTGTCATATTACTTGTTCGACATCCTATGTACACATCTGCTATTGCGAGCCATGGTCTGACCAGTATCAATGGATGCCCTTCAAGTCCACTTCTTGGGTTGATGATGAGGAAATCCTTCGGATATTCCCAAGAGTCGACAGAGATGGCTATATCATGTAATGTGCCAACTGGTCGAACCACCGATCGATCTGTCAGTTGTAACATAATTGCAGTGGGCTCAAAGGAGTCAAAACCCAGGGTATTGTAGGTTTCCATAGTCAGGATGTTCATGGCTACTCCCAAATCAACTAGTGTATTTGGAAAAGAACAACCCTGGATATGAATTGTTACTATGGGATTCCCTGGATCTACATATTTGATTGGTTCTTGTATACCAAGAATTAGATCAGACAATGCTCCTACTATGCAAACTGTTGATGATGAATGTTTTATCTTCCTAACAAGATTCCTTCCACATAGTTCCTTGATTGTTTTCACGTAAATTGGAATATCTTGTACTTCCTAAACGAGTGAAATATTGACATATAAATTCTTGAGTTCCCCTACAATGTCAAAGCTTGGAAATTCAACATGTTTTTCTATCATTAATCTTTCAGGGAACGAAGCGGAAGGAGTTGCATCCTTATCAGGTTCCTGTGATTTGACTGTGTTTCCCCCCTGCTCAATTTCTTCTGTTATTACCACAGTCGAGTGTGTTATTGCTGGTTGTTTTTCATTATCCTTCTCTTGAGAAATGATATTTTATTCAGGAGAGATTATACGCCCCGATCTCAATCAGATTTCGTTGCACCCTACCAAGTTGGATTCCCCTTCCTCGTTCTCCATAATCTGGACGAGATGAGTCGGTCTATTATTAGGATTTGGGTGAGGTTGGGCTGGTAATTGGGGGCGAAATTGGGATTGAGGGTTTTGGGGTAGTTGAAGTGGATCTTGCAACGTGGGTTGGGTTTGATGGGCCATTACCATGGGTTGATTGTTTATCCACATGGGGCCCTACCAATTATGGTTCCAATTTGGGTTTTGGACAGTCGTATTGGGCCACTGTGAAGGGTAGGGTTTATTTGAATTTTTCTAGGGTGAGGTGGGATATTGTGAGTTAGGCCAAGTAGAGTTTGCAGTTGGTTGATTCTGCCAGACATGATTTGCAGTGGACTGGTTTAGCCAAGTGGGATTTGCAGGTGGGTATTGGTGGGGCTTCCATTTTCGATTAGGAAACTGTTGGCCCTGCCATGCATTACCATAATTTTGTTGTTGATTATACTGTCCGAGAAAGAGAGAGGAAGGGTCTTGTAGTATATTCGAAGGTCAATTTTTCCATTGACGACACTGAGCCATTAGATATAATGACTCTATTTCTTCTTATGCTTCTTTAAATCCTTCTTTCATTTCAGGGAGTGATGGGCAGCGCAGATAGCGCAAAAATGAACCACATCCAAAGGGAAATACCTTGGACCATGTTTTCTTCTACATCTGTGGCAAAATATGGCCAAAGTCTGTTTTTCTTTTGTTTTTTTCTGTTTTTCGTGCAATACATCAAATTGTGTAGTCAGAGTGCTCAAATTATCTATTTTGAAATTTTCTAAGATATTACCAACTTCAGCTCGTATGACACCCCCGCTTGTAGTATTGTTACTTCTGGTGAGGGGAGTATGCATTCCTGATCTGGTCTGTGTGCTTCCTCATGAGCACCTGATACACAATTGAATGATGTTATCATAAGTTTCTTGATAAATGTCACCCTTTCCCATCAGATTCAATGTTTCTACCCATTCATATTTCATACATTTAATAAGAGTTGACTTAAGTGCTTCACCTGGTAATGCACCATAGGCTGATCTTTGTAAATTATACTAAAATCTCTCAACATATTCTTCTAATGATTCATTTTCTTTTACAGTCATTTTAACAATTTCATCTTTTAAGTCTCTGGTTCTACAACAATCTTGATGTTTTTTCAATAAGAACCATTTCATCTCATCCCATGAGTTTATAGTTCTACCCCCTAATCCCATAAACCAACGTAGAGATGCTCCTTTCAAAGTGGAGGGGAACAATTTTAATTTTCGAGTTTCAGAGGTGTAATCAGACCCTCTACATAGGACATCAAATTCAAATAAGAATGTGTCTGGGTCTTATGAGATCAATCCATGAAAGGTTGGAAGGTTTTTTAGGGGAATTTCCTTCATGTGGGCATTGGAAATTGGATCAACTATCAGATATTCCAATGTGGATGTTTCGAGACGTTGTTGATTTGGTTGTGTCATTTGATCGAAAATGTGCCATAAATCTTCAGGGATTTCTTGATCCAGGTATTTTATTCGAGGTGTTTGATTATCTGACCATCTAGGGGATTTGATTTAACTCCCTTTATCTAGGATTCCGGGTATGCCTTCTTATTTCTCAGGAGATTCAGGATCAGGGAGTGGTGATGGATCTTCCTTGCAAACCCCGTTGGTTTCTCCTTCCCCTTCCTCCATATTACGAGAATTTCCCTCTTATAAAGGGGTTAGAAGTGGAAGATCTGTGCTCTGAAATATTTGCTCAGTCCCTTCAGTTTTTTTGTGAATCTCAGCGTGGGTTTTAGTTGGTGAGAGTGCTTCCTGAGGGATTCAGGTAGATCCTTTCCTAGGTCCAACCGAATGTTGAGATTCATCTTTTTGGATGATGTCATCTATGAAAGTGCTTCGCCCAGGGAGCATCGGGCCCTGGTCTTTGGTAATTTTTGGTGGGGGTTTTGATTTTTCAAGATCATTCTTCTTAGTCATACACACTTCACGCAAAAAGAAATTCAAAAAAGAAAACACCTATTCAACCTCTTAATGCGTCAGCTGGAGGGAGGCATTGGCATGAGCATCTTACTTATTTCTTGCATAGGTTCTTACCTTCTGTCTTCAATACCTCGTACTCTAGAGGCATAATATATGCTACCTTTAACATTCTCCCTGGCAATGACGTCAAAATGTTGGCCTCTAAAGATGTCCTAAAACAACCTTAGTTTTAACATTGATTTATCAACCCGAGGATTCATCTTTTATCTCAAGAACATCAGCAAAGTCTATGCAGATAGCTTGTA
This sequence comes from Picea engelmannii, assembly GCA_009831015.1. NCBI lineage: Eukaryota > Viridiplantae > Streptophyta > Pinopsida > Pinales > Pinaceae > Picea > Picea engelmannii. The sequence goes on from ML782518.1 coordinate 195,471, forward strand.
GAGGCTAAAATAGTGTAGCTAAAGAAAACCTAAGTTTATCCACAATCAAGTTCCTCAAATGTTCATTTAAAGATTCTAAGATTAAGATCTTACTTAACAGAATTGACATCTAATTGCTAACATGTTGTGAATGAAAAGGAACTAGCTAACCTTCTAAATTCATTTAACTGAATTTGAATTTGAGTAAAGGCTTGCAGAATTGACTATTAACTAGGAATTGAATTGCTAGAAAGGAAATAGCGAACTATTCTAATAGAAAGAAACTGCAATTGTAACCTAATCATAAGGAACAACAGTCATAACTGAATGGAAAGGAACAACAATTGTAAATTTAACTGAAAGGAATGAAGATTGTAACATATTCAAAAGGAACAACTAATGTGAATCTTAATTAAAAGGAACAACACATATGAAAACGTGAGGAACTATCAAGCATAAAACTACAGTAATGGAAATTGGAATCATCAATCATTGACACTCAAGAGAGATATCTATCTTTCGTATGCAAACCATATGAAATCATTAGCACGCTTATGCATTCGTCTTAACTATTGTGAAAGGGAATTCAATTGTAAAACATAAATCAAACTGATACAATTACAGCTGAAACAGTAGCTCCTTTAGACTGGGCCCTTGGTCCTTAGATGCACTGCTACGAGAAACTCAATATATAGAAATGGTGAAAACAATCAAATCTTTTATTAACTTCATAGTTGGTACATCATTCACAAAAACGGCTTGTGCAGAGTAACTCTGAGTCTAAATACTTGAACGTAATTATTAGCTTGTCTTTTAGGATCTATTATCCTCTATATATACAATAATCTCAGTAAATCAAGCCATCCTGAGTATCGGAAGATCCTCAAGATTGCTTTACTATTATAAAGTTACAATATAGGAAACTGAAGCATTTTCAAGATATCCTTTGCTATTTCGGTTTTGACAATATTTAACCAATCATGTAACAAAATCAAACAATTCCAACCGTATTTTAGAATGTATTCATCATGACTTTAGTAATATCACTAAAAGACATATTAATCATTTTCTATTCTATTTATCCCTGATTAACATAAAAGTCACTCAAGACTATATCGCAAACCTTGGGAATAAGGAGGATGTTCGTACCTTTTTCATAACCCAACAATAACACATAGTTTATGACTACCTTTATTACAATTTTATTGTCATAATGTTCCAAAATTATACTAAAAGATGACATAGTACTATTAAATGAACATAAAATTATAACATGAGAAAGTTAAAAAGTTATAATGTTATTACACAATGATAATAAATTATAATATTATTATTATAAATTAATATTAGATATTATAAAGTTATAATTAGATTTTAGTAGTCAATTTGTTGTGGGAATAAAGAATTTTTAGTTCCACTAATAAAGAAGTTTTATATATTTATTTGGTGTTTGGTTTAACTGTATCTTAAAATTATATTATTATTATCATTTATAAAAAAATTATTGCAATTTATTTTATTTCATTTTATAATAATTTTAATATTCACTTATATCAATTACAATTTTTTATAATTATTTATGAAAATTTTATTGCAATTTATTTTATTTCACTTTATAATGATTTTAATATCCACTCATGTATCAATTACAATTTTTGTTGTATTAATAATATATCATGATGATGATGTCTATGGGATCTTAAGAAAAGTAAGAGATTACTTGGATTTCTTTAAAATGTTATTTTTTTTTAGTGAAAAGTATTAATAAAAGTGTTTCAATATCACTAAAGTTTTGATGACTTAGAAGACTAGGAGAAATTTTGTCTTATTATGATAATTTTGATTTCAAAAGTTAGATTAACCATCTCCTTATAATATCTTAATTTTCTTTTATTCTTTAATTTATTATCACACCATAAATTCTCTTCATATTTGAAAATTTAAATAAAAAAATAGATTAAAATGGTTATGAACCAAAAAAAACATAATATCTAAGATAATTTTTCTATTATTAAAATTAGGAAAAATCATACTTTTATTTATAAAAGTAAAATTATATTATGTAAAAAAACATTTTTGAAATAGTGAAACAAAGACATTTTTCAAATAGAAAAAGATGTTAAATGTTCACATAAGCAATTCAAAATATATTTTTCAAATTTTCCTTATCATCCATATTTTTCCTAAGTTATGTATCATAAAAGAAACTAATTTCTCAAGAAATAAAAAAACCCATTCCAAAAATGCATCCAGGACACCTCAGGACACCTTCAAATCTGGAATCACAGGAAAGGTTAATTAACATATTGTGAAATATGTCCATTTAATTGAAACTTCAAATCACATTATTGATTGAATTCTTACACTGGTTCGTTGGTGTTAGTATACATTTTTTTTAATCAGTGATCAATCGGGTAGTATGGATAATCGATTTGACATATGTATTTATGTGGTGTGTGAGAGTTATCAGGTTACAGGCAAAGCACTTGTCCTGGAGGAAATCATCAGCTATGTGCAGTACTTACTGACCGTGAATACAAAGTTATGTGCAGTAAGAAATACAAAGTTAAACTGACCGTGAATGACTTAATTTGTCGATGATATGAAGATATGGAAGCGTCCGATTTCCAAATTCTTTCCTCGCATGTTGTTCCTCTTTCCGACCATCTACTGAGGTGAGTTGTATTTATGTACTCTGATTGTCTTGTTTTTGTAATATTTGGATATGTGTGGCTGATATTTTTTTAGGATTTCACAAAACATTTCAAAATATATTTTTCATATTTTTCTTTTTTTTTTATATAAAATAGATAACTAAAATAATAATAATAAATACATCCATAATATATATCATACCATAAACTAATTATGTAAAAACTTCATTCCAACCATATAGAACACCTCCAAATCTAGAATTATGGAAAATGTTGATTATCTTTGAGAGCCACACATTCCACATATCATATTATATATATATATATATATATATATATATATATATAATGGCTCTTTGAGAATGAAGTTTTTACATAATTAACTTCATAGAATGGCTTCATGGTGCCACACATTCCACCATAGAATGGCTTCATGGTGCCTCCACAAACAGTGTACAAAAATTTAAACAGTAACCACATAATTTTCGCTGCCATCCAAAATAGTCAAATGAATAGATTTGTATGCTGTTCCTCTTTCCGACCCTGACCTTGAAATGAGGTGAGCTGTATTTATCTACTCTGATTGTGTTGTTTTTGTAATTCATCTACTCTGATTGTGTTGTTTTTGTAATTCATCTACTCTGATTGTGTTGTTTTTTAATGAGGTGAGCTGTATTTATCTACTCTGATCTTAGACATCCAATTCGGCAATTATGAACAGTGGTCAAATCGAAAGAAGGTTGTGGACATTCATGGCTTCATGGTGCCCCCACAAACAGTGTACAAAAATTTAAACAGTAACCACTTAATTTTCGTTGCCATCCAAAACAGTCAAATGAATAGGTTTGTATTATGATTAATGTCGGTGCTCAATCAAACGTTCTGTGTATTGTTATTAGGACCATAGGTTTGTATGAACTTGGATTTCAGAGTATTTAGAGGAATAAAAGGAAATATAGATATTTTTTTATAGGTTTTTTTTTTATATAATTTTATAATTATAGTGATTTAAGATTTTTATTTATTATTATTTTTTTTATTTATAAAAAAATAACATATTTATTTAAATCTTAAATATTTTTCAACATTTAAAATTGTAATTGGATATTTTATTATTTTTAGGACTTCACAAAATATTTCAAAATACATTTTTCATATTTTCTTATTTTTTATATAGAATAGATAACTAAAATAATAATAATAAATACATCTATAATATGTATCATACCATAAACTAATTATGCAAAACCTCATTCCAACCATATAGAACACCAAATCTAGAATCATGGAAAATGTTGATGAACAAATTTTGATATATGACCATTGAGTTCTTCAATTATCTTTGAGAGCCACATTGCGAGATGGAAACCTGATTTCCACATCTCTCTCTCTCTCTCTCTCTCTCTCTCTCTCTATATATATATATATATATATATATATATATATATATATATCTTATAATGGCTCTCTCATACAATTGAAGAATTCAATGGTCATATCTAGAAATATATATGACGAAAATAAATTCTTTTGAAACCTATGATCTTATTGAAGATTTCTTCCATCAAAGGTTGAAGAGAAAAAATTCTCAAAGTATATTATTTTTTCATCCACTTAATGACAAGAAAAGAATATCCAAATACTTATAGCTTGTTGCCTCCATGTTCTGCCACCAAAGTGATGGACAATTTTAGAGCCATTACTTTGGGATAATTATTAGATCCAAGTCCAACTCCTTCTATGAATCTAAGAGACTAAGAATCAATCAGAAGCAATATGACCTAGAACCTCCTAGTGAAGGATTTCATTGTTAGGTTCCATAAAAAAAAATGAAATATTTAAACCTTGAGTAGAAGACTAGATAGGGAATATAAGTCTATTGTCAAATACGCTTTTGTTCCTTCCAATCCATATACCCCAAGAAACTATGAAAGATAAATCTCTAAAAAAAATTACATTTTCATTTTCACGGTAGATTCTCAATCCTTATTCAACAGATTCCACTCACCATAATCCCTTAAACCAATTGAAGCCTCACCTTCATTCCAAACCTACTTTGAATATGCATAGAGAATAATAAGATGACAGTTTACTTCCCCACTTGATTTCCATGGTATACAACATCCTTACCTTGAGTATTTCTTTTATTTTTTGAAGATTGTCTCAATTTAAAGTTTTTTTATTTAGAAATAAACACATAAATATATGGGATTTAGAAGGGAAGTTAACCCTCCACACTGATTTCCACTTCCACATTTGCATCCCCCTTCACCATGTGAATGTAAATATTTATATCCACCATTGGCTATATAAAAACAATGAGTATTTACATCCGAGAGTGTCTTATTCTTACTTGATTATAACATGGTTGGACTAAAGTTTTGCAATGAAATTTTCTCAAAGGATGGCTTCCTTTTCTCTAAGGCCCTCAGATCTCTAGCATGTAACCATCCTTGGTTTCATACTGTGAACATCTCTCAATTCACGATTTTATTTAGATTGTACATATCTCTATAACTTAGGAGATGACTTATACGATATGGAAGCCTGCAATCCTCCCTACAACCAATCCAAGGATCCTTCCCTACTTTCACCCTAACCCATTACCAAATTTCCACACCAACCAATTCCCCACTAAAGGAGAGGCTAATTCCACAACTTTCCATATGACAAAGATATTCTCAATTTTTTTCACAGGCTTTCTGAATCCAATCTTCCATACTGGATCAAAGTCTATGTACCTCTCCTTCACCACTTGACACCATGATTGTTTCCCTTGAATGAGTTTGCATACACTATTGGCTTCCAAAATTCTTGATAAGAAGAAGATATTATTGTGCCCCCATACCCCCATGTCTTTTGGAACTATCCTTTTCCAATTGATCAGAGGAATCCTCCTCCTTTCACAACATCCAAACTAAATAAATATGGATATGATTTTTCTAATAACCTCCAAAGAACCTATGAGAATCCATGATAATGACATCCAGTGTATAACTATGGCTTCTAAAATTGCTTTTACTAGCATCCTACTACCTCCTCTTGATAGTCATCGATTGCACAATACATTTAATCTTTTTTCCATCTTTTGGATCATCCAGTTCCAATCCCTTTTCAAATAATCATTTGGTTTTGAGTAAAAACCAAAGTATTTTAGTTCAATCTCCAACTTTCACTAATGAAATGTAAAATATTGTGGAATTCATACCTTATTGCAAGTTTATATTCCCATTGTAAAAGAAATAGTGAATTTTTCTAGGTTAATCTACATAGCTATAGCCAAACAATTTAAGTCCATAATCTCATTTCATGTATTAGCATATCTCTTGGTTCCATCACAAAATATTATTATATTGTCACAAATAAAATATTAGATAAAGAAGTGCATTTGTAAATTTTTATCCTTTTAAAACCTATGAATCTTTTTTAATCCCTACTTAATGTTTCTGCAAATTAGGAAAAGTAAGAGAGATAGGGAGCATCCCTTCCTTAACCCCTTTCATTCTTGAAGAACTCAAAATCTTATGCATTTATCAACACATCAAAATAAACTATTGTAACATAATTCATAACCCAAGAAACAAAAGGGACACACAATCCTAGTTGTATAAGCATTGACGTCAAGTACAATTGACTAACCTCGTCATATGCTTTTGAAAGATCGAAATTAATCACTATAGATTTTAATTTTTTAATTTTTATTAAATGGAGTTCTTCTTGGGCTACCCCAACAACTTCATGGTTTTTCCTACCTTATAAGAAACCAAGTTGTGCATTGGATATGGAATTTTACAAAAGTCTTTTCACCCTTTTGGTATGACCTTTGCTATGGTTTATAGGTACAATTGCATAAAAAAAATAAACTGAACTTATCAAAAAAATATATGGATTATCGAACATTGGAATTAAATCCATAAATCTTGTATTGAAATCTCCTAGAATCCTTCAAGGTATCCTTGATTTTTCCATGACTCTTCTTAGTCATCTACAATTTGATGAAGAAAAAGTAGGTAGCATTCTACGAGAATTCCATCAAGAATGGGGCCTTTATCATTATGAAAGCTAGGCAAGACTTCCAATAACTCCTCTTTATCAAACTTCTCCATGAGAATTTGATTAAGTTTCTGCAATTACAACCCTTCCTTTCGCCTTATAAATATTACCCTAGAAATTTACTCCCTCCATTGCAATAACTCTAAAAATCAAAGCCATCGAACATCTAACCTCTCAATCTTCTAGATTGAATTGATGCATTTCCTATGATTGGCATGCCAATGAAAATTTTTAGTGTTCTAATCACAAGCCAAGAGCCATAAATATCTACTCTTTAGTCTCCACTTGGATTCTTTCTTAAATAGAAGTTCCTTTTTTTCCTCTAGCATTTTTACCTACACTTGATTCTTCTAAAATAAAACCAAATCCATCAATACTATACAAATCCTTTAATTTTCATTGAACTTCAATTAATACTCTATCATCCTTAGCCTTTTTAGCTACTAGTAATTCAATTGATTTCCATTTTTTCCTTTTTAAATTATTTACAAGATATTAAGTAGTCGATTCTCTAACTAAGCCATGAAAAGGGACCCATGCCTCCTTAATCTTGTTGAAAAATTCTTCATACTAAAATAAACCTAGGTTAAATTTGAAAGCGACCAAAAATATTATGTATGCAAGCAGTAGTTCCATCAACACTAGGAAAAGTTTTGATTCCCTCCCACAACTAATACATTGCATAAACCTTATTGATTCCTCCAACAAAGACTTGAATATTCGAAACATGCCCGACCTTCCTCTAGATGGGAGATAGTTTTGAGGTTCAATTTGAATCATACCAAAATCAAACTTCTCCAGGAGAATTCGATTAGGTTTCTGCAATTACAACCCTTCATTTCACCTTATAAATATTACCATAGAAATTTACTCCCTCCTTTGAAATAACTTTAAAAATCGTAGCCATCGAACCATCTAACCTCTCAATCTTATAGATTGAATTGATTCATTTCCTGTGACTCGCATGCCAATGAAAAATTTTAGTGTTCTAATCATGAGCCAAGAGCCATAAATATCTACTCTTTAGTCTCCACTTGGAATATTTCTTAAATAGAAGTTCCTTTTTTTCCACTAGCATTTTTACCTACACTTGATTCTACTCAAATAAATCCAAAGCCATCGATACTATACAAGTCCTTTAATTTTCATTGAACTTCAATTAATACTCTATGATCCTTAGCCTTTTTAGCTACTAGTAATTCAATTGATTTCCATTTTTTCCTTTTTAAATTATTTACAAGATATTAAGTAGTTGATTCTCTAACTAAGCCATGAAAAGGGACCCGTGCCTCCTTAATCTTGTTGACAATTTCTTCATACTATAGTAAACCTAGGTTAAATTTGAAAGGGACCAAAAATATTTTGTATGCAAGCACTAGTTCCATCAACACTAGGAGAAGTTTTGATTCCCTCCCACAACTAATGCATTGCATAAACCTTATTGATTCCTCCAACGAAGACTTGAATATTCGAAACATGCTCAAACTTCCTCTAGATGGGAGATAGTTTTGAGGTTCAATTTGAATCATACCAAAATCCTTAAATATCTTAAAAGCTAACCCAATATAAGATCTACACATGCCATGGGAGTCGACCCGAGATCTTGAATGCTATGAGAGGGAAATTTAAATCTTTATACATCCATCCCTAGTTTAATACCTTCTTCGAACATAAAACTCTATCATTAAGATATATATATATATATATATTCAAAACTATGATTTCTTTACCCAAAGACTTGAGAGTACAAAATTATTGCTAAACGAGGGGAAAATGACTAATTGTGAGAGAAATTTATTGTTCTCTCTTTCCACCCATTGATAAGTCTCTTGGATCTACCCTAAAGTCAATGAACATAAATTCTTATCCGAGTAAATATTTTTCCAAATCAAAGACTCTCTTCTAATCCTCACACATGATTCCTTGTAGAAGAACCACATTAGGGTTATGTGCATCCATAACCGTTTTGAGAACCGTTTTTTTTGGAAAGGTTGGCTAAAGCCATGTAATTTAGGGATTTGGATCTACCATGAAATTAATGAACATAAATTCTTATCCCAGTAAATATTTCTCCAAATCAAATAATCTCTTCTAATCCTCACACATGATTACTTGTAGAAAAACCACATTAGGGTTTTCATAACCGTTTTGAAAGCCATTTTTTTTGGAAAACCACATTAGTGTTATGTGCATCCATAACCATTTTGAGAGCCATTTAATTTAGGTATCCTTCCAGTATGGAAATGTTTTCTCTTGGAATCCCTTTTAGTGAATGTCGTTTGCTAGAGATAATTTCCTTGTTTGCTCTTTGCTGACACAAATAAATATAAGATTTCCTACTCTTTCCATTTCTTTTTGAACTTGTCTTTGTCCACCTCTCCACCTTCAAGACTTCCTTAAAAAATGTTTACCCTTTTTTCCTAGCGCTTTATATACTCTCCTCAAATAAGCCTCCGAAATAATACTCTTTGTCATTCCTCAAAGTTATTGAGTAATCAAAGGAAGATGGAGTTCTAACTTTCTTAGCTTGGGTTTTAGGAATATTAATTAAAACGTATTGGAAGGAATCTCTAATTCTGGATAAACCCTTCAAAAAATATACCTTCTCCCACCATTGACACACGTACATAATTATTAACTCAAGACCAAAAACAATACTTTGATCAGAAGGAGAAATCAAATGTATAGGGGCCAGATTCTCATTATGCCTACCTGAACCACATGAAGGAGGCCAATGAAACCACCTCATTCGGACAAGGAGATTGAGGTGAAATTTCGATGATAGGGATAGGCTCATCCGTGTGTCTTCGTAGTCATCCCTTCCTCATCACCAGTTTACATTGCCCCTCCACACAGTTCAGTTTGCGCGAGTAACCTGATCGCTGCCTCTACTTCTTGCGGAGGGGTTTAACTATCAGGGTCTCCTTCCAAGGGTTTTTCTGTCATTGGTCTTTTTAACCCGCTCCTTTGTCCAACTATGTTTTTATTTTTTGACACGTTTTTCCATTACTTTAGTTTAAAATCTAGTGTGAAATTTTGAAATATAGATGGAATTTTTCTATTACTTTAGTTTAAAATCTAGTGTGAAATTTTGAAATATAGTTGGAATTGTTGATTTAATGGTTAAAATTAGATGTCATATAATTCTTAACATACTAAATCCACTCATTTATTTTTTAAATAATGTGATTTGCAATTTCACTAACACTAAACGACCAAATGTACATAAACATGACGCCCTGCTCATCAAGGGTACACCTATATGGTCCAACAACTGCTCATATCCCTTCTCACCATGTTTTAAAATCTAACTTTCAACCAACCCTTCCCTTATATCAACCCCTACAAGATTACGAGTGAGGGTCATCAGACTTTAATCTCACCATGAACTAGGATTACCGGGCCTCTATACCTTTTAACACACTTACAATGCTTGCTAGAGCCACTAGCCTCCACCCCTTTCACAGATACCTTCGGAGACTCCCTGCCTACCCCTAGAACTGGATTAACAGAATGAAACGAACTAGGCTTTTCAACCGCAGGGTCTAACCCGCTACTGTGAATGGTTTCTAGATCTAGAGTTGATCCTATGAAACACGCTACAAGCTTTCCATAACAATAGAATGTGAAGAAACCCGAATCTAGCGATCATCCATCTCCAAGAAATGACAAGATAGGGATGCCTAACCTGAATTAGCACTGACATTAAGTCGACCCTTTCAATCACGGTCGACTTAATGTCGGTTGACCCTCGATAAGAATTAATAGCAGGATATGTTCCACCTGACAGTCCATTCAAAGGGATGTCAAAGCCTTCCACTAGGCCTGCCTCCAAATTTCCAGCTCCTGCCTCCAAAACTTCTGAAGTTTCATCCTCCGAAGGTTTGTCCGCAATGCCAACACATTGTTTAACCCTAAGGAGATTGCACGTGTAGCGGAAACCGTATTAAGGGAAGCCCAAATATGGTAACCTTCATATGGATCGTCTGAATAGTTGACTAGATCCTTATCCATATCTGCGGACCCTTAGCATTAGCAGATATCATATTAGGGTCTCCACAACTCCATCGGGCATTTTTCCGAATCATCCATTCTGATTTCGAAAGTTTCATGTTCATCACACTGAGCAATTTTATTTTATGGAAGAACTATGCTCAATTTTGTTTAGATGACATTCAATAGTGTTTTGTTTTTGTTTTATGGAAGAACTATGCTCAGTTTTGTTCAGACGACATTCAATAGTGCACCCACGAGGACCGTTTTTGCCTAACGACATTTCACTATATACTTATGTAGTAGATTAATTATTAATAATAATATATAATTTGGTTTAGGGTTTTATTAATAATATATAGTAGATTAATTATACATTCTCATTACAAATATAATGGTGTTATTTTTCTATGTGTTTAGTATATCCCAAAAATTTATTAAAAACTACATTCAATTTGTGGGTTTAGTATATCCCAAAATTTAATCAAATTAATAGTATTATAATTATYACATTCAAATTTAATAGTAATAATAATAATTTAATATCYCTATCTTTTTGAATTTGAACTTATAAGAAAACATATGTATAAGAAAACATATGTTGTTAACTATTATATACAAAAAATATATATATATATATATATATATATATATATATATATATATATATATATATATATTTCATCATCACAACTGTGCTATTTTTGGTTGAGCGTCCCTTTAAATTTATCAAGCTATCGACATTTATACRAMAWKWRTAYAAAAAGAGTATAAAAATATGTAATTTATGTAAGAGAAATTAAATTCAAAGATGCAAAGTGGAATGAAAATGCCATTAAAATAAACCTTCGTAAATATATATATAACTACATAATATAAGGAATTAGCATAAAAAAAATATATCTGCATTTCCTTAAGTTCATGTTCATACATATTAAATCCAAGTTCATGCAAATCCATGCTTATAATAACAATCCAAAGAACGTCTGATTGATCACCGACATTAATCATCGTATAAACCTATTACTTTGACTGTCTTGGATAGCAGCGAAAATTAAGTGGTTACAGTTTAAAATCTTTTCATTATGTTTAGTATATCTCAAAATTTAATCTAATTAACAATATTATAATTATCACATTCAAATTTAATAGTAATAATAATAATTTAATATCCCTATCTTTTTGAATTTGAATTTATGATTAAACATATGTTGTTAACTATTATATACAGTATATATATATTTCATTATTACAACTGTGCTATTATTGTTGAGTGTCCCTTTAAATTTATCGACATTTATACAGAAAGAGTATAAAACTAGCACAGCCACTCAAAATCGTGGTTCATGAACACCGAAAGGGCGATGCCAAAGCTTCTTTCGACAAGTTAATAGCCAGAACCCTAAACTCCCTCTATAGGTTATAATAAATCTTTGTTATAGTCTTCCACCCTCCCCATAAACTATGTGATTGTAAACTCATTTTAATATAAATTCTAAAATTTAGAAATTTTCCACCGTATCCTCACCTCTGGAGAGCATTTTTCCTTTTATCCATTTATCAGAATCTGTTCATGGCAACATTCGTCCTGCGGCTACCTGTATTTCTCACTGTGCTCGACTTTAAGAGCCTAATCGAGCGACAACAGTTCTGTTGGTTCATCTCATCGGAGCGGAAGGATGAGAGCGAGGGTGCTTCCCTGATAATGTATCATTTATTCGATCTTAATCTTGGCAGATTCAATCGCACCTCTAGTTATAAAGAAACCCCAGTTAAATTATTATAAAGTTAAAACAACAAACCGTTCATCTTCCGCGTAATAATGGCCAATTACACGTTGTTCCAATACAACTTCCACTTGAACCACCTTGCAAGTAACGGGATGAGCGACACGTAAAGAAGAGGTGGTGTCTGTGTATGAAAGAATAATCCACGAATAGGTGTGCTGCATTATTAAAATGATAAAATAAAATATTATAAAGAAAAATAGGTGCCTAGAACGTGGTTGGTGAAGGCCAAATGTTTAGGTTAATCTAGAAAATGTAACTCTAATCACTCATACGTGGTAATCAGCTAGCCACCATAGTAAATTTTAAATATAATTAAGTAAAAGTAAAAACATAAACACGTAAACTGATGTCTTTATAATAGTGAAAAAGTTAGTGGTTGAAATCACAACCATGATTTATTGAGACTGCTAAGAATATTCCATCAATATTTAATCTTGTCCATACAAAACTGATTAAACACTAAAAACCTATTAAATATGTTCATGGTCAATAGGTGTAAATCTTTCAACATAAATATAAAAATATATCATTTTTGTAAGAGAAATTAAATTCAAAAATGCAAAGTGAAATGAAAATGCCATTAAAATAAACCTTCTTAAATAAATATATATATATATATATATATATATATATATATATATATATATATATAACTACATAATATAAGGAATTAGCATAAAAAAATATATCTGCATTTCCTTAAGTTCATGTTCATACATATTAAATCCAAGTTCATGCAAATCCATGCTTATAATAGCAATCTAAAGAACGTCTTATTGATCACCGACATTAATCATCGTATAAACCTATTACTTTGACTGTCTTGCATAGCAGCGAAAATTAAGTGGTTACAGTTTAAAATCTTTCCATTGTTTGTGGGCGCATCCTGATGCCATGAATGTCCTGAACGTGCTTCAGATTTGACCACTGTTCAGAATTGCCCAATTGGATTCCTTAGATCAGTCATACATATTTCAAAAACAGAAAACAAAGACTATCAGAGTAGATAATTAGAACTCACCTCTGTAGACAGGTGACCATTTACTTCAAAGCCAGAGTCGCAAAGAGGAAAAACACACGCGAGCTTCAAGGAAAGAATCTGGAAATCACAGGTTTCCATGTATTCATATCATGAAGAAATTAAGTCATTCCCTGTCATTTTAATTTTGTATTTCTTACCTCCACTTGTTTCTGTAAGGACTGCACATAGTTGATGATTTCCTCCAGGACAAGAATTTTTCCTGCAACCTGATAAATCTCTCACACCACATAAATATCTCATTCGATGATCCATACCACCCGCTTAATCATTGATAAAAAGATGTAAACTAACACATCAACGAACCAATGTAAGAATTCAATCAATAATGTGATTTGAACTTTCAATTAAATGAAACCAAGAAGTACGATTATGTATACCTTGTTGCAGCCTGGAACAAGCTCCTGCAGAATTTTCATTCGCTCGCTGATTTTCTCCCTTCTGGCCTGCAATGGATAAAGATTTAATGGAGACAATCTACTACGTTGGTATTGAGCTAAATCGTTAGTGTGATATGCATATATTTACCCTTTCTGCAAGGCTATGACTGTTGGTAGCCTGACCTCTTCGTGCTCTCAGGTGGATGTAATCCTTTTGACCGTCAGCCTTGACAATACGGAGAGGCATCTCAGGAGGGTCAGTCCTTATAACATCTAATTTAGTGTTCGACTTCTTTTCATGACTTTTGCAAGCGCTAGAACTTTGTGAACATTTGCATCTTCCCCTCTTGGACTTCTGCGACTTCTGCAGCAAAATATGAAAGAACAGTAGAAATGAATCATATAGAATCAACGAGATCATATACTAATAATAAACAGTACTATCTGGATCAAATTAAATGCATGGAACTGAGCTGAAACCTGCAAATATATCTCGACAACACTCCCACCAACATATTGATCATTTTTTCTTTTCTTCGTCTTTCCACGAGTTGTATGCCCTTTCCCTTTCCCTTTAGACCTTAAGGGTTTATCAATGCACTTTCCTTTATCAATCGTTACTTCCTGAGTATACTTTTGCAGGTGATTCACATCACAATCCTGTATTTTTTCATTCACTGTGCTTTCGGTCTCCGGATACACCGCCCTTTCACCATTAGCGACAACAAAAGATGGACCATAGAGTGCTTCAGATACGTGGTCCTTGTTAATAATAATGGGATCGATGACTTCCTGTAATCCGAAAGATTCCATAGTTGACTCGTACCAAGACATTAGTGCCTCCTCAGAGCTGATAACTCCGTACTCGCGAGCAAACTCGATATATTGCTGATCAGCAAGATGCTTACTAACATCGTACTGCGATTTTTGATCTTGAATATCAGAGATCGGCTCCCTAATCCCAACGGAGTCCATCATCAAAGCGTCGTAAAGACCAGAAAAGGCTGCCATTGATCTCTAATTTCTCAAAACGAATGAATCGAAACACGTGAACAATATAACAATAATAGTAATTTCATTAACCGCTGATCATACAGCAGAAATCTTAGAATTATTTTTTCAGAAATGGAGAGATGCGACACCTGCACAAGGCTGACATGTAGCTCTCTCTGGCAAGTTTTATATAAATTATTGCGAGAATGGAAAACTAATACACGGAGGTACCTTGCAAGAAGCGCAAATAATTGCATTGCTGTAAAACGACTTGTTCTTACAATTGTACTTTCGTGTTTGTCCAAAACATTTCTCATGTGGCCCACTGCTGGGAGACACCAAATGTCATACGTCTAGTCTTGTCATTGTGTCCACGGAAAAATCGAGACCAGTGACCGAGACTCTATGTCTCATATTAAGATATTTGAAGTGAAAGGTCAGATTTCAATTTGAAGGGATAGTGTTGCGTTTAACTCTTTTTTTTTATGCTTTAAGACAAATATTACTTTTTTTTTAGAAAGACAAATATTACTTTTTATTATATTATAAAGACAAGTATCACTTTTGGACCAAATAGTTGTTTAACTAAAATAAAATTAGTGCATATACTAAATTTAATGATTATATAATTCTTTATAAATTTCATTTTTCTCAATTTAATTTACTACAAGTGTGTTGTGTTAGGCAGCTAAGCATAGAAAATATAACAGAGCATAAACTAAGCAAGATTAAATACGCATAAAACCAAGCAAGTGATACATCGATTTATGTGGAAATTCAAATCGGGAAAAAACCACGGAAAATGATAATCCGACTTATGTTATTCAAGGGAGAACTACAATAGCCTTCATAGGCATACAATCATCCTCTCCTCACACACTCGTTGCTCTCTAACTCGCATTGTATTCTACCTCTATGGGTATGCTCGTATATATATCATCTATCACTCAATTACACAAACTAATCATGAATCGATCACATAGTTACACGAACAATTCATAAGTAGATTGCATGCATGTGGATGTGTGTCTGTAGCTGCATGTGCATTTGTATGTGACCTCATGAGAAAATTCGTTGGCATGCTTCCAACAATCTCCACCTTGAAAAAAATTTACCTGATATATCATGCCCTTAATTAATTCATCACCTTTTCTACAAACCAAGAGAAGCCAGACACCACCGTAGCTTCTCTAACAAAATTGGTTTCGTAAACATATCTACAAAATTCACTTTTGTATGGACCTTCTCCAGAGCCACTCTACCTTCATCAACAATCTGTCTTACAATGGTACTTGATAGAAATATGCTTCATCTTACTATGATAAGCAGGATTTCTAGCCAAATGAATAGCACTTTCACTATCGCAAAATACTTTCACTTTGTCCTGCATCCTTCCAAACTCACCCCATAAAACCTATAACCAAATTGCATCCTTGCATGCATGTGAAGCAGCCATATACTTAGCCTCCGTAGTGGATAAAGAGATTGCATTTTGAAGCTTCGGCATCCAACTAATAGGTCCTCCTGCAAGAGTAAAGTCATATCCTGAAGTGGATCTCCTTTTTTCCAAGTCACTTACAAAATTTGAATCTACATAACCGCAAACTGAATCTCTGGAACCATCATAGGTGATAGAATAACTACTTGTGCCTCTAAGATATCGAAGCACCCATTTCACTGCTTCCCAATACTCTTTTCCTGGATTTTCCATGTACTGACTGACAACACCAACTGTATGTGAAATATCTGGTCTAGTACTCACCATCGCATACATCAAACTTCCCACTGCATTGGCATATGTTACATGAGACATATAATCATTTTCTTCGTCATTACTAGGACATAAACCTGAAGAAATCTTAAATTGGGAAGCCAAAGGGATCTGTACGGGTTTCACATTATTCATAACGAATCTCATAAGTATCTTCTCCACATGTTCTATTGACATAACCACAACTTACCATTTTTCTCGTCTCTATGTATCTCCATGCCTAAGATTTTTTTTGTTGCTCTTAGATCCTTCATATCAAACAACCTAGTCAACTGAGCCTTTAACCTGTTGATATCAACCATGCTTTTGCTTGCCACAAGCATATCGTCAACACATAACACCAAAATAATGAACATGCCATTTTCCAAATTTTTAATGTAAACACAATGATCATTTTCACTCCTTCTAAAATTTAGGCTCACCATGAAGGAATCAAACTTCTTGTACCATTGTCTAGGAAGCTATCTCAGGCGATACAATGACTTCTTGAGTTTGCAAACAAAACTCTTATTGCGATCTTGAACAAACCCTTATGGTTGTTCCATAAATATATCATCATCTAAATCTCCATGTATAAACGTTGTTTTAACATCTAGCCACTCTAAATCAAGATCAAGCAAATCAACTAGTGCTAACAAAACATGAACTGAAACAAGCTTCACAACTGGTGAAAAGATCTCATGAAAATCAATACCTTCCTTTTGAGAATACCCTTTTGCTACGAGTGTTGCTTTATACCTTTTGAATTTATCATCAGCACAATTTTCACTTTGTAGACCCACTTGCAGTTGACAACCGTCTTGTCCTTCGGAAGTTCTACCAGGTCCCATGTTTTATTCCTCTCTAAGGCATCCATTTCTTCTTTCATAGATTTCTTCCATTGAGCACTTTCAGATACCTTAATTGCTTCCTGAAAAAAACTAGGTTCTCCATCAACATAAACCAACCACAGATGAAACATAATCGTCATACCTTGTAGGAGGATTCCTAACCCGTGATGATCTCCTCAGAAATGGTCGAGGCATATCCTCATTTTCCTGGATATTTTTTGCATCTTCATCTTTTTCTTCTTCTTGTTGAACTTCTCCATGGTCCTGCCTTCCTGGAGATGGTTGAGTTTTCAATTGAATTTGTTTAAGTTGCGGTACCTATTCTTGTCTCACTTCAACATCTACCAATTCTTATTTTAAGAGTGAGGATTCATCAAATGCTACATCTCTTCTTGTGATGAGTTTGTGGGTAGTAGGATCCCACAGTCTGTACCCCTTAACTCCATCACCATAACCAAGAAAGTCATATTTCTTTGATCTAGGATATAACTTAGAACGATAATCTTTAGAAATAAGAGCATAAGCATCACAACCAAATATTCTCAGATTTGAAAAATCACATGAATGACATGTCCATACATCTTCTAGAATCTTACAGTTTTTAGCAGTTGATGGTGACCGATTTATTAGATATGATGTTGTAAGAACTGCTTCTTCCCACAATTCCTGCTGCATCTTGGCATTACTGAGCATGCTCCTTGCTCTTTCTAGAAGAGTCCTATTCATCTGTTCAGCAACACCATTCTTCTGAGAAGTATAAACAGTGGTATTATGTCTCTCGATCCAAGCTTTCTTTCAATAGTTCTCAAATTCCATAGATGTGAACTCACTTCCATTATTTGTCCTTAAAAACTTGATTAACCTGACAATGCTTTTTTCAACCAAAGCTCTTAATTGCTTAAAAGTAATAAATATATCAACTTTTCTCTTAAGTAAATAGACCCAAACCTTTCTAGAGTAATCATCTATAAATGTCACATAATATGATGATCCTCCAAAATAAATTGTAGGGGATGGTCCCCAAACATCTGAATGAATGTAGTTAAGGATACCTTTGCTTATATTCCTTCCTGCTTTAAACTTTTATCTACAACGTTTTCCAAAAAGACAATACTTGCAGAAATTCAAATTCAAAAACTTCAAACTTAGAAGTGACTTACGATCAACCAGTACCTTAAGTCCTTTCTCGCTCATATGACCCAAAATTTGATGCAATAAACGAACAGAGTCACTTGTATCTTCATATGCTGCCACTGCCTGATTTACCTTTTTCCTTCTTTCAAGCTGATAAAGGTTCCCTATCCTCTTTTCTTTCATGACTACTAAGATGCCTTTGGACACCTTCAATGCTCCACCTTGAGTTGTACACCTGTAACCAACAGAATCTAGAAATCCCAAAGATACCAAGTTATTTCTTAGTTCGGGTACATGTCTTACATCTGTTAATGTTCTTATAGAACCATCCTACATTATAATCTGGACAATACCAACTCCAACAATTTTACAAGAAAAATCATTTCCCATAAAAACAACAACATCATCAATAGATTGGTAAGTTGAGAACCAATTTCTATAAAGACACATGTGACTGGACACACCAGAATCTAACAACCAATGTTGATGTTGATGTGAAACATCACAAGTAGACAATACCTCATCAACCATACCTGAACTTGAACCTAAACTTGTTTAAGCTACATTAGCTTCCTTAACTTACCTTTTGGAGTCCTCCTTAGCTGCATTACTTCTTTTCCAGCAGTCCTTCTTGAGATGCCTAGATTTTCCATAGAACCAACATTTTTCCTTACCCTTCTTGCCCTTTGATTTAGACCTTGATGTACCCCTCTGACTTTTCCCTCTTTGTGTATATTGTATTTTGACCACCATTTCTTCTGTTGGAGAGTTTTCCTTATTGGATTTCTTCCTCATTTCCTCACATAACAAAGCTCCCACAATAGTGTCATAATCAATGGCATCTGTTGTATTAAACCACACAGTTGTGACCATATGATCCAAAGACTCAAGCAATGAACACAGTAGCATAATAGCCTTGTCTTCATCATCGAACTTTACTTCCATAGCAGTTAATTGAGAAATGAGAGTATTGAAGACATTCAAGTGATCAACAATTTTTGTACCTTCTTTCATTCGCAAATTGTACAACTGCCTCTTTAAGAAGATTATGTTTGACAAGTTCTTTGTCATATACAGACTCTCCAGTTTGGTCCACAAACCTGTTGTTGTCATCTCTTTAATGATGTTAAACAATACATCATCTGCTAGACATAGATGAACAATATTGAGGGCCCTTGCATCTAGATCCTCCCAGTCCTTGCCTATCATACTTGTTGGTTTCTTTGACCTTCCATCCAAGGCCTTTTTCAATCCTTGTTGCACAAGAATCCTGCATCTTGTGCTTTCATAGTGAAAAACTATTCTTACCACTGAACTTTTCAATCTCAAACTTGGAACTTTACACTTTCGCCATTAGCAAAAACAAAACCAAAAACACTGCTTATAAAACTGAACCTTTTTATACTGGAGAAATATTATTATATTTAAGATTAAATCCCAAAAACCATAACCCCTTCCACCCTTTTACCTTTTTATTATATAAAAAAGATAAGAACATTTTAAGAAAGACTCACCTCCATGAGTTAATAATCAAATCTCCTTATACCATGCGAACCTTATAATAAGACAAACACCTTCACCTTTAATTCTTTTATACCACTTTAATACTCTTCAAAACAATGCTTCATACCATGCGAATTTATGGTTTTTAAGATCATCGCACCCTATTGAATTGATCACCTACGACAATTAGGTAATAGTCACATTGTGTTAATGGGTAGTCTGCAACGATTTGCACTTAAATTGTCGCACCGTGTTAAATTATCGCCTGCGACAATGACATTCTGTGTCCAATTTTCTGCCTGTGACGATGTCGCAATCTCTAATATGTATGGCCCACGAAGATTCTGAACTTTTTGGAAATTGCATAGGTTTGCATGTTGTCATCGCACTGTCCCACAATGATGACCCGTGACGATGTAATAAAACTCGTCCTAGGCTCTCCACTTACACTTCACTCGGCTCGGCTCATCTCTTCGATCCAATGACCAAATTATTTTCTCCTTCTCTCTCTGCTCCTTTAACTCTAAGCTTTGATACCACTTTTTAGGCAGCGGAAGAAAAACATAGAAAATATAACATAGCATAATCTAAGCAAGATCAAATACGCATAAAAACAATCACTTCAGTCATACACTTCACACAGTGATTTATGTGGAAACCCAAATCCAAAAAAACCCACGGGCAATGATTATCGGTCTTCTATTATTGAATGGAGAACTACAATAGCCTTCATAGGCATACAATAGTCCTTTCCTCACAAACTCACTACTCTCTAGCTAGCATTGTATTCTACCTCTATGGGTATGCTCGTATATATAACATCTATCACTCAGTTACATAGAGTGATCATGAATCGATCACATAGTTACATGAACAATTCATAAGTAGATTGCATGCATGTGCATGTGCATCTTCATCTGCATGTAACCGCATGAGAAAATGCATTGACATGTTTTCAACAACATTTATCTAAGTTGTAAATATTTCTCATTATTTTAAATGATATAAAAATATAGATTTAAATCATATAATGAATGCTATAAAAATATAGATTTAAATGATATAATGATTGAAATGTACATAATTATTCTCAGCGTTAGCTATGTGCAATTCCTTACTAGGATGGTGTTGTTTTTAATAAGGTTGATCAACCATTTAATTGAAACTTTCGAAGTTAATGCTATTTCTCTTTCTGGTAAATTAAATCCATGGAACCTTCTTCAGCCCATTAAGATTATTTGTTACATTATATATTTTGGTAGAGGATAAGCAATACGCAATAACAAACTCAAGTTTTATGGCTTTGAACAACAACAGGACGATTTTTTTTTCCTCTTCAAGCTCACATATTTCAGACATGACTTCAAGCTCACATATTTCGGACACGTCTTTTTGTCCTTATATGTGTTAGGATATTTAGACACTTAGGAGTTAGTTAAGATATACTTGGTCTAATATGTCGTTAGGTAAAAGTGTGTTTCTTTAGTATGCATTAGTATGCATTTGTAGTTAGGAAAT
>ML782518.1:253858-279356 GCA_009831015.1 Picea engelmannii
GTTGACCTTCTTTGTCTATTATATTGCTTATCATACTAACCCTAATAAAAGCTGACATCATCCTTAGGATATTGATGCAGAACTCTGTTATATGTGAGCATTTGATGATATTTAATGCATTGAGTTAATTCAAGGATTGATCATTTTCATTGGATGTTATATCATTCTGGTATTTATTGACAAGTAACTTTATATTGCCATTGTCAATATTGCAAACATTGACTTCGTCAATATTTACTGCTATATATGTTCATATACATTGAAACAAAGATAGTCATTGATCTATGAAGTACTAACCACTATTGCATGTATTAGTTTCATTGTTGCCTTGTCTCGCAAGTAAGTTCCTTCCCTATGGTTATTCTTCATTTGACTATCTTATTGGCGGTAATCTGTGAACAAGAAACTAGCCTTAATCCCTTGAGCCTTTTCCTCTCAAACCCCAGATTGCGAGGGACGTCTCCCTTGGGCTTAGCCACCCTAAATAGAAAGTACCTCCCCATTTTGGTGACATTGGGTGGGGTAGGTCCCTGTTACGCCATTTTGACCCTTATATTTTAGCCTTGCAACCAGAAATACAAACTAAGCGATAACAAGAATCTTAAGTAAAAGGAATAACGCATATGAAAACGTGACGAACTGTCAAGCAGAAAACTACAGTAATGGAAATTGGAATCAACAATCATTGACACTCAAGAGAGATATCTATATTCTGTATGCAAACCGTATCAAATCATTATCACGCTTATGCATTCATCTTAACTATTGTGAAATGGAATTGAATCGTAAAATAGAAATCAAACTGATACAATTACAGCTGAAACAATAGCTCCTTTAGACTGGGCCCTTGGTCCTTAGAAGCATGCTACGATAAACTCAGTATATAGAAATGGTGAAAATGATCAAATCTTTTATTAACTTCATAGCTGGTACATCATTCACAAAAATGGTTTGTGCAGAGTAACTCTGAGTCTGAATACTTGAACGTAATTCTTAGCTTGTCTTTTAGGATCTATTATCCTCTATATATACAATAATCTAAGTAAATCATGTCACCTCGAGGATTGGAATATCCTCAGTATTACTTTACTATTATAAGGTTACAATATAGGAAACCAAATCATCTTTAAAACTGCTTTTTCGCCAAAAGTCCTTAATCTCCAATGGCTCACACATTTTCAAGATATCCTTTTCTATTTTTGTTTTGACAATATTTAACCAATCCTATAAGAAAATCAAACAATTCCAACCGTATTTTAGAATTTATTCATCATGACTTTAGTAACATCACTAGAAGACATATTAATCATTTTCTATTCTATTTATCCCTAATTAAAAGAAAAGTCACTCAAGATTTTATCACAAACTTTGTGAATAAGGAGGATATGTGTACCTTTTTCATAACCCAACATACCCCCCGGTTTACCTTCTTGCATGTCCTCATGCAAGATGAGATCTTACATGTAAAGCAATGATGTTGTAAGGAGGGAAAGTTGGTTCACCAGGTATCCTAAACCCATTACTTCTTTTGAGCTCTTCAAAAGCAACATCCTCCCTTTTCTTGTTAATTTGATAATCCTTTTGGTAACTTTTTGGAGGAAACAATAGGATAGGGGGATTATACCTTTATCCAATCCAAGAAGGTCCTTCCTCTAGGAGAAGTCTAGAATACCTTTCTACTCTGTACGTAGCTGCAAAGAAATTCTTGAACCTGAAGGGCTCCCTAATTGTGACTTCATTGGAGGATGCATCCCATATCACCTTAGAAGTAGCAAGAGATTCTTCTTTGATTTATCTAAAGTATATGATGCCTGAATGGATCACTTGTTGATGGATGGGGGCTATAGAATCTCTGACCCCCCTCCCCCCTTTTCATAAAGGTTCTATGTTGCATAATGGCTGGAAAGGACTTCAGGGGTTCTCCTCTGATCCAAAGATCTAACCTTGTTTCCCTCTTTATAAAATTATTGTGAGCCTTTCCCCATCTAACTTGGTTCTTAGTAAAGGACATGAATGCCTGGAACTAAATTTCTCCAATAAAGGGACCAGGGTTATTTTTCCTTTCACCTTCCAAAATAAATTATGGAAGCATAATTCACATAGAAAATACTGCACCTTTTCCTCCTACTCTCTAAAACATGAAATGAACTCAGGGACAATGGGAAATGTAACTGGCTTTTACCCTTAACAATAAGTAACATTCCAGCAAGAATATGGTATAATTGGTGGCAGGGTCTCTACAATTGATTGCATGAGAGTGAATATCACAAATCTCCTTGATTTGCTCCTAATCTTTTTCAAATTGACTTTGCATTTTCTTAATCTTTTCTTGGGATTTGGTGAGCTCATCATATGTTTCACTTTCTGTTGTTAAAATATCCTTCAGTTGCCTAACAACCTTTTGATGTTCATCCCTAATGATCATTTCTTCTCTGGATTGAGTTAAGGCTTGTTGAGCTTGTACCAGCTTAACCTTTAGCCTATCAATAACAACATCTTGTTCCTGAGACTGAGTTGCTTGATATTATTCTATAGTGCCCATCTCATCTCTGGATTGAGTTAATACTTGATGAGCTTGTATAATCTTTGTTTCCAGTCTATCAACGATAGCATTCTATTCCTGAGATTGGAATGCTAGATGTTCTTCCACAGTCATCAATTCATTCCTACTTTGAATCAATCTCTATTGGGAGTGTATCAATTCTTCCTCCAATCTCCTAATAGTGGGCTCTTGTTCAAGGGATTGAGGTATTTCGTCTGAGACTAGGGTATCTGTTTGCACTTTAACATCAACATTTTTTGAAGGAATTACCTCCTCATTCTGAGCTATTACATCCTATGTTGTTATCTCTTCAGTCTATCTGTGTTCCCATAGAGTTTGTAGTGACCGTTCTTTTAGGAAGAGGGTTTCTTCCATGCACTCTAGACCTTTTATTTTTCTTTCTTTGGTGGGCCTTATCTACTTGTTCTAGATGCTTCCTCAATTATTTAATAATTCCTTTGAGTTTTCCAACCTTTAGTTTTAATGCTTCAACTTTTTTAACCTTTCTCTTTAACAACTTGTTCTCCTTTTTCAGCTTTCTAATTCTCATATGGATTTTGCCTGCTTTTTGTTTGTGAGGAGTCTCAAGGTCCTCCTTCTTTTGATCAGTAGGTAGTTGTTCTTCTGTTCCTTCCAAGTGTTGTGTTTGTTCAAGAGGGATTCTTGCCTCAGGATGTGGTTCTTCATATGTTGTGTTCTCAACAAATGACATTTCGATATCAGGGAAATTTTCAGCAAGATTTGAAGAAGAGGCTCATTCTTGATATGTTTTGATTTATATCTATTAATTTAATCTCCTAATATCCCTAAAACCTGAGCTATTTCTTATTCATATCTTTTCAAACATTGTTATGTCATATGATTTGATGTTGGCTCAGTGTCTTCTTAACTGTTTCCCTGTGAAGTTTGTTCTTTATGCTCAATACCTTGGTCATGTTCATGTAAGGGATTCTCTATTATATTCTAAATTTCTTCAGGGTTTCTTGTTCGTCTGTTTCTCCTCGTTCTCTGAATGGGGGTTTTAGAAGCATCCATTTCTCTTTTTCTTTTTCTGGTTAGTGGCCTTGCTTGTGGGGTTTGAGCCTTTGTCGTTGAGGTCTGAGCCTTTTTCCGTGAGGTCTGAACCTCTGTCATTTGAACAGGGTCTGCCTCGACTTCGGTTTGAGGAGGTGAAACTTCTATTTGGGTAGTGGCCTCCTCTCCCTGTATCTCTTCAGTTTCCTATAATGGGTTTTCATGATATAATTCAGGTTGTTCTAGTTGTAGAGGTTTATTGTCCCTAATTAGATTATCCCATGTCAATTGGGTTTGACTCAGTGCCTTACTTACTATCAATTTAATTAATCCATGATGGTTGATAACAGTAATAGGATCCTTGGACTTCTCTGTTCTTAAGGCAACCTCATGTAACATGGCATTTAGAAAGAAAGGTAGATTGATTACTAATCGTTGTTTGAGTGTCACTAGAAGTTTGAGGTGGAGTAGTAGGATTACATCGTATCTTCCATCATAGGTGATGTACCTCTGAATTACCCCTGCCAGTTCTGTCCATGGTTTGCTGAGGGTGTTGAGGTTAAGTCCCTTTCCCTTTTTGTCTAACTCTTCTCCAGAGTCTATGAAAGATTCTACAGCTTCTTTGAGCATTGTATATCTTCCTATCCATTGAATTCCTGTGTTAGGGAGACCTTTAACTTATGCTACAATTTTTGGATTAACTGTAATTCGTATGTCCCGAACTATGGAGATTTCTCCCTGCAAATTCTAAAATAATTCAAGCGTGATGTCTATATCAGACCCTTGCAAATTGTTGAAGTACTTTATCCACCCTAAATGGTGTAGGATTTCTCTTGCCTGCTCTATTAACTGTAGTTGTTGACTCCCTGTGCACGCTTAAACCACCCATATTTTTGTGAGAAAATAAGAACGACTATCATTCCTAGTTGCAAATTTGTTTAGACCATCTTGGAGGAATAATTGCCAAAAAATAGAAAACAATAGCAAACAACAAGTATATAAGAATGTGGATTTTCCATTTATTACAATCATCACATCTTATCGGAAAGCGTGCCGAGAATCCACTCCCCTCATTAATGTAGAGGTTTTCCTTGACCGTCAGCTTAGGCGAATGTAATGAGTGTAGGTATTTCCGGTGAGAGGTAATAATTGCGCTGCCATCGTCGATGGGGACTAATCATGTAAAACTTTCAAAAATCACTTTAAATCGGAAATCATTAAACGACAGTCCTCTTCTGTGGGAATTTCGAATTTATTATACCAATGCTCAAAAAAATGTTTTATGGATAAATAAACCAAAATAAATTGAATCTGTTCATTTAAAAAAAAAATATTCCACATATCATAATATNCGGAAATCATTAAACGACAGTCCTCTTCTGTGGGAATTTCGAATTTATTATACCAATGCTCAAAAAAATGTTTTATGGATAAATAAACCAAAATAAATTGAATCTGTTCATTTAAAAAAAAAATATTCCACATATCATAATATCGTTACTTTTCCCAAGTTATTGAGTATAACTGATATGATAGCCTTATTATTTGAGTAAAGGAAATCTAGAGGTACACAAAAACTTGGTGGTTTTGAGATAAACTTCCATACCACAGGCAGAGCCACTGCTTCCGACAGGGCTCCATAGCCTTGGCAGGGTTTCCTTTTAACCGATAGCTGAGCCTGTATCCTTAATAAATACTTGAATCATATTTTCCCAAAAAATACCATTATCATGGCTTGGTAGCCGGATGATGATAATGCCACTCACTAGAGTGTAACTTAAGTGAACAAGCTATCTTGTGATGAGACCTCTTGTTCTTTGACAAAATAAAATGTCAAAGTCCATTTCCGTGGTGTGGTATCATTACTGGGAATGTCACTTAGGTTAGTATCCTATGATCATGGTAGGTTGGCTCGTGATGAGACCCCCTATTCTTTGTGGAAAATTTTTATTACTTATCTTTATTCGTTTATATATATATATATATATATATATATATATATATATATATATATATATGAATCGTCTTTTCTCGAAAAAATACTATTATCCTAATTTGGTAGCCAGATGAAGATAATGCCACTCACTAGATTGTAACTTAAGTGAACAAGTCAGGTCGAGATGAGACCTATTTTCCTTTGACAAAAGAAAATGTCAAAGGCCATTGCCCTAGTGTGGTAGCCATAGTGGGAATTTAACTTAGGTTAGTATCCTATGATCATGGTAGGTTGGCTCATAATGAGACCCCGTATTCTTTGTGGGAAAAAAAATTATTGCTTGGTTTTTTTTTTTTTTCATCTAATTTTTTATTTTTTTTAAAGAGGTGTATTAAGGGAGCCTCATCTACTCTTTAAGAGTAAGGGATGGTGTAAGGAAGTGTAAATATGCCAAGTAAAAGTCTGCTTAATACTCTTTGTAATATGAAGGCAAAATATCATTCAGGTATATTTGTATGTATATAGGGAAAAGAAACAAATTATGGTGGTGACCGATTATGAACAACGTTTAAGATATTTCGAAGAGATTAATCTAAAAACAATTTGACAAGGTATGGGAGATAATCCACAAAATAATGATAGATCGTTGTGATGATAGTTAGAAATAGTGTTGGTGAAAATTATTTGATGAAAGGCATACCCCAAAGGAATGGATAGCGTTTGAACAACAATGACAGAAAGGAACAACAATAAGGAAGAATGCAGGAGGAGCAATAGCTATTCCTTTTAAAGGAACAACAAGTTATGAGAAGGAACAATAGTCACACGAAGGAACAACAGTCAAGAGAAGGAACAACAATTGTTCCTTTCAATTGACCAATAATCGCGCGAAGGAACAACAATTGTTCCTTTTAAATGAACAACAATCGCGCGAAGGAACAACATTTGTTCCTTTTAAATGAACAACATTTTTTAATTTCTAACAATCTCAATGGATAATTTTGGAAACTTCCCCATGGAAACATTTGTTCTCTTGTTGAATCTAAGGTTGATTAGTCATCAACTAAATTCATTCAATTATTATGGGTCAGTTTATTTCAGAATCGAGTATGGGATGGTATGTTGATGTCATGAGTTCATTATGGTTACCCTATTACTACTGCAAATTACGACATATTCATTTTTCTTTGAAAGACTGGGTCCACGTGATAGGATAAAGAAAGAGTGTGGAATAGAAAAGAGTGTTAATTGTGTTGATTATAGTTATCGTCCCTATCTCTCAGAAAAATGAAAAGAAAAAGAAAAACTAATACTTAATGAAAACTATATACAGTATGTACAATGTCAACAAAATTCATCATTTATGGAGTTGGGGTGGCTGGGTTACCTTCCTAGCTAGCCAAAATTTGAACGGTAGGATATTCACTTACTTACTGGTAGAAAGATTCTTTTGAAGTTGAATGATGGTAAATTCGTAATCGATGCCCATTATCCAGAAATGGAGATCCAGAGCCATAGATGGTGCTTAAAGTGACCGTTCCATTATCATGGACTTCCTCAATTTCATATGGTCCCAGCCACCATGCCTATAACTTTCCTGGAAAATCGTGAAATCTGGAGTCGTAGAGAAGCACCCAATCACCCTTCTTGAATGATTTGTTCTTGATATGCTTGTCGTGTCAAGACGCTCTTTGTTGTTGAATAACAAATGTGCACTCCACAACATATAGGCATGCTTCATCCAATTCATTGAGTTGTTTATGTGTCGTTGTTAGATCCAGTCCAATTTCCTGGGCCATCCTTAGGGTTTTAAACTCAAACTCGATTAGGAAGATGGGTTATTTTCCATAGAGTAGGTTATATGGAGAGTAGCCAGTGGTGTTACACCATGTTTCTCGATAATCCCATAAGGCATTTGGAAGCTCAGTAGCCCAATTCTGTCAATTTGTTGAGACCATCTTTGTCAAGATTGCCTCGAGGACCGTATTTGTGCTTTCTACTTTCCTATTTTCTTGTGGTTGATATGGAAAAGTAACATTGTTCTTAATATGATAATTTTCAAGGGTGGTGGCGATTCTATGAGCTGTAAATTGTGACCCCCCATCAATGATTACTTCCCTGGGTAGTCCATAGCATACAAATAATTTGAACATAAATTTGATGACTACCTCTTCTGTTGCATTTGGTAGGGCTTCTGCCTCTACCCATTTAGTCATGTAGTTTGTAGCTACTAGAATATAGGCCTTCTGATTTGAATTTGGATTGAAGGGGACGATGAAGTCTAGTGCCCATCTTTGAAATGGTTCTACGACTATTTTTTCTTTCAAGGGAATTTCATCAGCCTGACCTAGTTTTCCCATTCGTTGAGAGTTGTCGCGGGTTTGGACGTATTCCTTCGCATCTATAAATATTGAGGACCAATAGTAACCCATCTGTAAAATTTTGTGTCTAGTCCTGCAGTCTGCAAAATGTCCACCATAGGATTCGTCAAGTCTTGCCTTTAGTATGTCGTATATTTCTTCATCTCATATGCATCTGTAGATCTAGAGATCAGCTACTGTGTGGAAGAGATATATGCTGATCCAAGCGAATCCTGCGTTATGCTGGATGATCAATTTTCTTTTCCTTGATGATAGATGTGTCGGTAATATTCCCACTGCCCGATAATTTTCCACATCAGCGTACCAAGGTGGATTTGTGGTAATGACAAAAAGATGTTCGTATGGAAATTGATCTTCAACTATTAAGGAGTCGTATGTTTTGGTTATGTGGGATAGGAAGTTTGTGACAAGATTTTCTCTCCCGAGTCGATTTTTGATGGTGATGTCAAATTCTTGCAAGAGTAATAACCACCGAGTGACCCATACATTAGTAATCGGTTTATTATCTAGATATCTAATACCAGAATGATCAATATACATAATAACGGGATACCCTATTATATAATGGTGAAATTTATTGATGACGTGTATAACAACTAAAAATTATTTTTCTGTTACTATATAATTAAGTTCATATCGAGTAATAATATTGCTAATGAAATAAATAGCGTAAGGTTTCTTTTCTTCTTCCTATCCAAGGACGACGCCTATGGAAATATCTGATGCATTGGTGGAGATGTGAAATGGTATTTTCCAATTTGGTCCCCTCAACACCGGTGTTGTTGATATCAACTTCTTAAGTCCTACAAATGCCACATCACACTTGTCAGACCACTGAAACTCCACATTACCAGTCAGAGCATGTAAAGGTGCAACGGTTCTTGCAAAATTTTCAATAAATCTACGATAGTATCCAAAAGCGCCAAGGAAACTAGGTACCTCTGTTTGTGTGTGTGGTGTAGGTAGATTAACAATTACCTCTATTTTTGTTGGATCTACTCTAATTCCATTTGAAGAAATATAATTCCCTAGTACCACACCTTCTTTCATCATCATGTGACATTTTTCGTGGCTTAAATATAACATGGTAGCAATGCATCATTCCAGTACCTTCTCCAGATTATTCGGTGCTTGGTCGAAGTCGTCACCATAAGGAGTGAAGTCATCCATGTAGACTTCAATCCCTTCGTTGATCAGGTCATTGAATATGCTCAATATGGCCCTCTGGAATGTGGTTGGAGCATTACATAGTCCAAAGGGAAATACTTTGTATGCAAAGGTACCCCAGGGGCAGGTGAATGTAGTTTTATCTTGATCTTTTGGGGCGATCTGGATCTGACTGTAGCCACTAAAACCATCTAGGAAAGAAAAGAATTTATTTTCTGCCAAAGTATCCATGACCTGATCGATGAAAGGTAAGGGGAAATGATCCTTTTGAGTTGATTTGTGAAGTTCCCTGTAGTCAATAGAGATCCACCATTTCCCTTTTTTATTTGGGACGATCACTAATGGGGAAACCCACCGTCTTTCTGAGATAGGGTATATAAAATCTACATCCAACAACTTTTGTAAATCTTCCTTAACAATATCCCTGAAATGGGGATTCAGTCTTCTCTGCGGTTGTCGGATAGGTCGAGCATCATTTTCAATATAAAAGTGATGTGTGCAGAGTTGCGGATCAATACCTTTCATATCAGAATACTCCCATGCAAAAGCTTGTTGGTATTTGGAGAGGACTTGAATTAGCTTTTGTTGTTGTTGTTCATCTAAATTGGCATTGATGTTCAGAGACCTCCCTGGTGAAATCACGACAGATTTGCTGTTATGAACAGCTGTAGTTGGAATTTGTTGTTCCATTAAATCTTCTAGCGGTTCTCCCTGTGCTTTACAGTCTAGAACAACTTGGAGCATCTGGCAGTTTGGGTTGCTCACAGTGGCTGGGCTATTAATAAACCCACTGATTATGTCATCCTCTAGTTAGTTTTTAAGTCTGAGGGCTTCTTCCAGTGTGAGAGGGGCTCGTAAATCCTTTTTTGAATATCGTGGTGGTGGCAATTGTGAATATACAAAAGTTTGGCTTGGCTTGGCAGGAGGATATAAGATGAGATTCTTTGTGATACCTCCTCTAACAATTTTCATATTACGTGTTCGTCATACTATGTATGCATCTACTGTTGTGAGCCATGGTATGCCCAATATCAATGGATGCCCTTCAAGTCCACTTCTTGGGTTGATGATGAGGAAATCCGTTGACTATTCCCAAGAGTCAACGGACATGGCTATATCATGTAATGTGCCAACTTGTTGAACCACCGATTGATCTGCCAATTGTAACATAATTGAAGTGGGCTTGAAGGAGTCAAAACCCAGGGTATTGCAGGTTTCCATAGTCAGGATGTTCATGGCTTCTCCCAAATCAACTAGTGTATTTGGAAAAGAACAACCCTGGATATGAACTATTACTATGGGATTCCATGGATCTAGATAATTGATTGGTTCTTGTCTACCAAGAATTAGATCAGACAAGGCTCCTACTACGTGAACTGTCAATGATGAATTTTTTATGTTCCTAATAGAATTCCTTCCACATATTTCCTTGATTGTTTTCGCGTAAATTGGAATATCTTGTAGTGCTTGCACGAGTGGAATATTGACATATAAATTCTTGACTTCCCCTACAATGTCAAAGATGGGATATTCAGCATTTTTTTCTATCATTAATCTTTCAGGGAATGAAGGGGAAGGAGTTACATCCTTATCAGGATCCTGTGATTCGACTGTGTTTCCCCACTGCTCGATTTCTTTTGTTATTACCACAGTTGAGGGTGTTATTGCTGGGGTTTTTTCATTCTCCTTCTCTTGAGAAACAATATTTTATTCAAGAGATATTATATGCCCCGATCTCAACCGGAGTTCGTTGCACCCTACCGAGTCGGTTTCCCCTTCCTTGTTCTCCATAATCTAGATGAGCTAAGCCAGTCTATTATTAGGATTTGGGTGAGGTTGGGATGGTAATTGGGGGCGAAATTGGGATTGAGGGTTTTGGGGTAGTTGGAGTGGAGCTTGCAACGTGGGTTGGGTTCAAGGGGCCATTCCCATGGGTTGATTGTCTATCTCCATGGGGCGCTACCAATTCTGGTTCCAATTTGGGTTTTGGACAGTCGTATTGGGCCACTGTGAAGGGTAGGGGTTATTTGAATTTTTTCAGGGTGAGGTGGGATATTGTGAGTTAGGCCAGGTAGAGTTTGCAGTTGGTTGATTCTGCCAGACAGGATTTGCAACAGGCTGGTTTGGCTAAGAGGTATTTGCAGGTGGGTATTGGTGGGGCTTCCATTTCTGATTAGTAAACTGTTGTCCGTGCCATGCATTACCAGAATTTTGCTACTTATTATACTATCCGGGAAAGAGAGAGGAAGGGTCTTGTAGTGTATTCGAAGGTTAGTTTTTCCATTGACAACGTTGAGCCATCATATATAACGACTCTGTTTCTTCTTCCACTTCTCTAAAGATAGCTTTCAGTCCAGGGAGCGATGGGCATTGTTCCATGTCATGATCGTTGGTGCAGATAGCGCAAAACCGAACCAAATCCAAAGGGAAATCCCTTGGACCATGTTTTCTTCTGCATCTGTGGCAAAATATGGCCAAAGTCTGTTCTTCTTCTATTTTTTTTCTGTTTGTCCTGCAATACATCCAATTGTGTAGTCAGAGTGCTCAGAATGTTTGTTTTGAAATTTTCTAAGAGATTACCAACTTCAGCTTGCATGACACCCCCACTTGTAGTATTGTTACTTCTGGTGAGGGAAGTTTGCATTCCTGGTCTGGTCTATGTGCTTCCTCCTGAGCACCTGATACACAATTGAATGATTTTATCACAAGTTTCTTGATAAATGTCACACTTTCCCATTAGATTCAATGTTTCTACTCATTCATCTTCCATAACTTTAATAAGAGTTGACTTAAGTGCTTCACTTGGTAATGCACCATAGGCTGATCTTTGTAAATTATACTAAAATCTCTCAACATATTCTTCTAATGATTCATTTTCTTTTGCAGTCATTTGAACAATTTCATCTTTTAAGTCTCTGGTTCTACAATAATCCTGATGTTTTGTCAAGAAGGCCTGTTGCATCTCATCCCATGAGTTTATAGTTCTGCCCCCTAATCCCATAAACTAGGGTAGAGATTTTCCTTTCAAGGTGGAGGGGAACAATTTTAATTTTTGGGTTTCAGAGGTGTAATCATACCCTCTACATAGGACATCAAATTCAAATAAGAATGTGTCCGGGTATTTTGAGGTCAATCCATGAAAGGGTGGAAGGTTTTGTAGGGGAATTGACTTCATGGGGGCATTGGAAATTGGATCAACTATTGGATATTCCAATGTGGAAGTTTCGAGACGTTGTTGATTTGGTTGTGTCATTTGATCGAAAATGTGCCAGAAATCTTTAGGGATTTCTTAATCTGGGTATTTTATTTGAGGTGTTTGATTATCTGACCCTCTAGGGGATTTGATTGCACTCTCTTTATCTGGAATTTCAGGTATGCCTTCTTCTTTCTTGGGAGATTCAAGATCAGGGAGTGGTGATGGATCTGCCTTGGAAACCCCGCTGGTTTATCCTTCCCCTTCCTCCATATTATGATAATTTACCTCTTATAAAAGAGCTAGAGGTGGAAGATTTGTGCTCTGAAAGTCTTTCTCAGTCCCTTCAGTTTTGTTGTGAATCTTAGTGTGGTTTTTAGTTGGTGAGACTTCTTCCTGAGGGATTCAGGTAGATCCTTTCTTAGGTCCAACTGAATCTTGAGATTCAGCTTTTCGGATGATGTCGTCTATGAAAGTGCTTCTCCCAGGGAGCACCGGGCCTTGGGGTTTGGTAATTTTTGGTGGGGGTTTTTTTTTTCAAGATCTTTTTTCTTAGTCATACACACTTCATGCAAAAAGAAATTCAATAAAGAAAACACCTATGCAACCTCTTAATGCATCTGCTGGAGGTAGGCATTGGCATAAGCATCTTACTTATTTCATGTGTAGGTTATTACCTTCCATCTTCAATACCTCGTCCTCCAAAGGCACAATCTATGTTACCTTTGACATTCTCCCCGGCAACGACGCAAAAACGTTGGTCTCTAAAGATGTCCTAAACCAACCTTAGTTTTAACATTAATTTATCAACCCAAGGATTTGTCTTTTATCTCAAGAACATCAACAAAGTCTATGGAGATAGCTTGTAGAGGCTAAAATCGTGTAGCTAAAGAAAACCTGATTTTATCCACAATCAAGTTCCTCAAAAGTTCATTTAAAGATTCTAAGATTAAGATCTTACTTAACAGAATTGAAATCTAATTGCTAACATGTTGTGAATGAAAAGGAACTAGCTAACCTGCTAAATTCATTTAACTGAAAAGAAATGATTGAATTTGAGTAAAGACTTGCAGAATTGACTATTAACTAGGAATTGAATTACTGGAAAGGAAATAGAGAACTATTCTAATAGAAAGAAACTACATTTGTAATCTAATTGTAAGGAACAACAATTATAACTGAATGAAAAGGAACAACAATTGTAACTTTAACTGAAAGGAACGAAAATTGTAACATATTCGAAAGAAACAACTAATGTGAATCTTAAGTAAAAGGAACAATGCGTATGAAAACATGAGGAATTGTCAAGCAAAAAACTACAGTAATGGAAATTGGAACCATCAATCATTGACACTCAAGAGAGATATCTATCTTCTATATGCAAACCATATGAAATCATTGGTACACTTATGAATTTGTCTTAACTATTGTGAAAGGGAATTGAATCGTAAAACATACATCAATTTGATACAATTATAGCTGAAACAATAGCTCCTTTAGACTGGGTCCTTGGTCCTTAGATGCACCGCTACGAGAAACTCAATATATAGAAATGGTGAAAACGATCAAATATTTTATTAACTTCACAGTTGGTACATCATTCACAAAAATGGCTTGTGCAGAGTAACTCCGAGTCTCAATACTTGAACGTAAGTATTAGCTTGTCTTTTAGGATCTATTATCCTCTATATATACAATAATCTGAGTAAATCAAGCCATCCCGAGTATCGGAAAATCCTCAAGATTGCTTTACTATTATAAAGTTACAATATAGGAAACTGAATCATCTTTAAAACTGTTTTTGCGCCAAAAGTCCTTAATCTCCAATAGCTCACGCATTTTCAATATATCCCTTGTTATTTCGGTTTTGACAATATTTAACCAATCCTGTAAAAAAATCAAACAATTCCAACCGTATTTTAGAATTTATTCATCATGACTTCAGTAACATCACTAGAAGACATATTAATCATTTTCTATTCTATTTATTCCTAATTAACAGAAAAGTCACTCAAGATTGTATCACAAACTATGTGAATAAGGAGGATGTTTGTACCTTTTTCATAACCCAACAATAACACATAATTTATGACTACCTTTATTACAATTTTATTGTCATAATGTTCCAAAATTATAATAAAAGATGAAATAGTACTATTAAATGAACATAAAATTATAACATTATATCATGAAAAAGTTAAAAAGTTATAATGTTATTACACAGTTATAATAAGGTATATTACTATTTTTATAAATTAATATTAGATATTATAAAGTTACAATTACATTTTAGTAGTCAATTTGTTGTGGGGCTCAAGAGTTTTTAGTTCCAGTAATAAAGAAGTCTTATATATCTATTTGGTGTTTGGTTTAACCGTGATCTTAAAATTGGATTATTATTATCATTTTAAAAAAAATTATTACAATTTATTTTATTTCACTTTATAATAATTTTAATATTCACTTATATCAATTACAATTTTTTATAATTATTTATGAAAATTTTATTGCAATTTATTTTATTTGACTTTATAATGATTTTAATATCCAGTCATATATCAATTGAAATTTTTGTTGTATTAATAATATATCATGATGATGATGTTTATGGGACCTTAAGAAAAGTAATAGATTACTTGGATTTCTTTAAAATGTTATTTTTTCCACTGAAAAATATTAATAAAAGTGTTTCAATATCACTAAAGTTTTGATGACTTAGAAGGCTAGGAGAAATTTTATCTCATTATGATAATTTTGATTTTAAAAGTTAGGGTTATCCATCTCCTTATAATATTTTAATTTTCTTTTATTCTCCACTTTATTATCACACCATAAATTCTCTTCATATTTAAAAATTTAAATAAAAAAATAGATTAAAATGGTTATGAACCAAAAAAAACATAATATATATCATAAATTTTTTAATACTAAAATAGGAAAAATCATACTTTTATAAAATTATATAGTATGTAAAAAAACATTTTTGAAATACTGTAACAAAGACATTTTTCAAATAGAGAAAGATTTAAATGTTCACATAAGCAATTCAAAATATATTTTTCAAATTTTCCTTATCATCCATATTTTTCCAAAGTTATGTATCATAAAATAAGCTAATTTCTGAAGAAATTAAAAAACCCATTCCAAGAATGCATCCAGGACACCTCACGACACCTTCAAATCTGGAATCACAAGAAAGATTTATTAACATATTGTGAAATATGTCCATTGAGTTCTGGGTCTCATTTAATTGAAACTTCAAATCACATTATTGATTGAATTCTTACATTGGTGTTAGTATACATTTTTTTTAATCAGTGATCAATCGGGTAGTATGGATAATCGATTTGACATATTTATGTATGTGGTGTGTGAGAGTTATCAGGTTACAGGCAAAGCACTTGTCCTGGAGGAAATCATCAGCTATGTGCAGTACTTACAGAAGTAAGAAATACAAAGTTAAACTGACCGTGAATGACTTAATTTGTCGATGATATGAAGATATGGAAGCGTGCGATTTCCAAGTTCTTTCCTCGCATGTTGTTCCTCTTTCCGACCATCTACTGAGGTGAGCTGTATTTATGTACTCTGATCGTCTTGTTTTTGTAATATTTGGATATGTGGGGCTGATATTTTTTACGACTTCACAAAACATTTCAAAATACATTTTTCATATTTTCCTTTTTTTTATATAGAATAGATAACTAAAATAATAATAATAAATACATTCATAATATGTATCATACCATAAACTAATTATGTAAAAACTTCATTCCAACCATATAGAACACCTCCAAATCTAGAATTATGGAAAATGTTGATTAACAAATTCTCATATATGACCATTGAGTTCTTCAATTATCTTTGAGAGCCACACATTCCATATATATATATATATATATATATATATATATAATTAATGGCTCTTTGAGACAATTGAAGAATTCAATGGTCATATCTCAAAATATATATGACGAAAATAAATTCTTTTGAAACATATGATCTTATTGAAGATTTCTTCCATCAAAGGTTGCAGAGAAAAAATTCTCAATGTATATTATTTTTTCATCCACTTAATGACAAGCAAATAATATCCAAATTCTTATGGCTTGTTGCCTCCATGTTCTACCACCAAAGTGATGGACAATTTTAGGTCCATTACTTCGGGATAATTATTAGATCCAAGTCCAACTCCTTCTATAAATCTAAGAGACTAAGAATCAATTAGAAATAATATGACCTAGAACCTCCTAGTGAAAGATTTCATTGTGAGGTTCCATAAAAAAATGAAGGATTTAAACCTTGAGTAGAACACTAGATAGGGAATATAAGTCTATTGTCAAATATGCTTTCGTTCCTTCCAAGCCATATACCCCAAGCAACTGTGAAAGATAAATATCTAAAAAAAATTACATTTTCATTTTCAGTGTAAATTCTCAATCCTTATTCAACGGATTCCACTCACCATAATCCCTTAAACCAATTGAAGCCTCACCCTCATTCCAAACCTAATTTGAATATTCATAGAGCATAATGAGATGAGAGTTTACTTCCCCACTTGATTTCCATGGTATACAACATCCTTTCCTTAAGTATTTCTTTTATTTTTTTGAAGATTGTCTCAATTTAAAGTTTTTTTATTTAGAAATAAACACATAAATATATGGTATTTATAAGGGAAGTTGACCCTCCAAACTGATTTCCACTTTCACATTTGCATCCCCCCTTCACCATGTGAATGTAAATATTTATATCCACCATTGGCTATATAAAAACAATGAGTATTTGCATACGACAGTGTCCTATTATTACTTGATTATAACATGGTTGGACTAAAGTTTTGCAATGAAATTTTCTCAAAGGATGACTTCCTTTTCTCTAAGGCCCTCAGCTCTCTAGCATGTAACCATCCTTGGTTCCATATTGTGAACATCTCTCAATTCACGATTTTATTTAGATTGTACATATCTCTATAACTTAGGAGATGAGTTATACGATATGGAAGCCTACAATCCTCCCTACAACCAATCCAAGGATCCTTCCCTACTTTCACCTTGTCCCATTACCAAATTTCCACACCAACCAATTCCCCACTAAAGGAAAGGCTAATTCCGCAACTTTCCATATGACAAAGATATTCTCAATTTTTTTCATAGGCTTTCTTAATCCAATCTTCCATACTGGATCAAAGTCGATGTACCTCTCCTTCACCACTTGACACCATGATTGTTTCCCTTGAATGAGTTTGTATACACTATTGGCTTCCAGAACTCTTGAGAAGAAGAAGATATTATTGTGCCCCCATACCCCCATGTCTTTTGGGACTATCCTTTTCCAATTGATAAGAGGAATCCTCCTCCTTTCAAAACATCCAAACTAAATAAATATGGATCTGATTTTTCTAATAACCTCCAAAGAACCTTTGAGAATCCATGATAACGACATCCAATATATAGGTATGGCTTCTAAAACTACTTTTACTAGCATCCTACTACCTCCTCTTCATAGTCATCGATTGCACAATACATTTAATCTATTTTCCATCTTTTGGATCACCCAGTTCCAATCCCTTTTCAAATAATCATTTGGTTTTGAGTAAAAACCAAAGTGTTTTAGTTCAATCTCCAACTTTCACTAATGAAATGTAAAATATTGTGGAATTTATACCTTATTTCATGTTTATATTCCCATGGTAAAAGAAATAGTGACTTTTTCTAGGTTAATCTACATAGCTATAGCCAAACAATTTAAGTCTATAATCTCATTTCATGTATTAGCATATCTCTTGGTTCCATCACAAAATACTATTATATTGTCACAAATAAAAGATTAGATAAATAAGTGCATTTGTGAATTTTTATCCCTTTAAAACCTATGAATCTTTTTGAATCCCTACTTAATGCTCCTGCAAATTAGGAAAAGTAAGATAGATAGGGAGCATCCCTTCCTTAACCCCTTTCATTCTTGAAGAACTCAAAATCTTATGCATTTATAAACACATTAAAATAAACTATTCTAACATAATTCATAACCCAAGAAACAAAAGGGACACAAAATCCTAGTTGTATAAGTATTGACGTCAAGTACAATCGACTAACCCCATCATATGCTTTTGAAAGATCGAAATTAATCACTATAAATTTTAATTTTTATTATATGAAGTTTCTTTTGGGCTACCCCAACAACTTCACAGTTTTTCCTACCTTATAAGAAACCAAGTTGTGCATTGGATATCGAATTTTACAAAAGTCTTTTCATCCTTTTTGTATGACCATTGCTATGGTTTATAGGTACAATTGTATAGAAAAAACAAAATGAACTTATCAAAAAATATATGGATTATCGAACATTGGAATTAAATCCATAAATCTTGTATCGAAATCTTCTAGAATCCTTCAAGGTATCCTTGATTTTTCCATGACTCTTCTAGAATCACGAACAAGAGCCATAAATATCTACTCTTTAGTCTCCACTTGGATTTTTTCTTAAATAGAAGTTCCTTTTTTTTCCTCTATCATTTTTACCTACACTTGATTCTACTAAAATAAATCCAAATCCATCTATACTATATAAGTCCTTTAATTTTCATTGAACTTCAATTAATACTCTATCATCCTTACCCTTTTTAGCTGCTAGTAATTCAATTGATTTCCATTTTTTCCTTTTTAAATTATTTACAAGATATTAAGTAGTTGATTCTCTAACTAAGCCATGAAAAGGGACCCATGCTTCCTTAATCTTGTTGACAAATTCTTCATACTATAATAAACCTAGGTTAAATTTGAAAGGGACCAAAAATATTTTGTATGCAGGCACTAGTTCCATCAAGACTAGGAGAAGTTTTGATTCCCTCCCACAACTAATGCATTGCATAAACCTTATTGATTCCTCCAACGAAGACTTGAATATTTGAAACATGCCCAACCTTCCTCTAGATGGGAGATAGTTTTGAGGTTCAATTTGAATCATACCAAAATGCTTGAATATCTTAAAAACTAACCTAATATAGGATCTACACATGCCATGGGAGTCGACCCCAGATCTTGAATGCTATGAGAGGGAAATTTAAATCCTTATACATCCATCCCTAGTTTAATACCTTCTTTGAACATAAAACTCTATCATATATATATATATATATATATATATATATATATTCAAAACTATGAATTTTTTACCCAAAGACTTGAGAGTGCAAAACTATTGCTAAACGAGGGGAAAATGACTAATTGTGAGAGAAATTTAAGGTTCTCTTTTTCCACTCATTGATAAGTCTCTTGGATCTACCCTAAAGTCAATGAACATAGATTCTTATCCCAGTAAATATTTTTCCAAATCAAAGACTCTCTTCTAATCCTCA
The DNA here is from genome assembly GCA_009831015.1 of Picea engelmannii. Lineage (NCBI taxonomy): Eukaryota > Viridiplantae > Streptophyta > Pinopsida > Pinales > Pinaceae > Picea > Picea engelmannii. Next base: position 273,452 of record ML782518.1, read on the forward strand.
CACATGATTCTTTGTAGAAGAACCACATTAGGGCTATGTGCATCCATAACCGTTTTGAGAGCCATTTTTTTTGGAAGGGTTGGCTAAAGCCATGTAATTTAGGGATTTGGATCTACCCTAAAGTTAATGAACATAAATTCTTATCCCAGTAAATATTTTTCCAAATCAAATACTCTCTTCTAATCCTCACACATAATTCCTTGTACAAAAACCACCTTAGGGTTATGTGCATCCATTATCGTTTTGAGAGACATTTTTTTTGAAAAACCACATTAGTGTTATGTGCATCCATAACCGTTTTGAGAGCCATTTAATTTAAGGATCCTTCCAGTATGGAAATGTTTGTTTTTGAAATCCCTTTTAGTGAATGTCGTTTGCTAGAGTTGATTTCCTCGTTTGCTCTTTGCTGACACAAATACATATTTCCTACTCTTTCCATTTCTTTTTGACGTTTTTCCTTCAACTTGTCTCTGTCCACCTCTCCACCTTCAAGACTTCCTTAAAAAATGTTTACTTTTTTTCCTAGCGCTTTATATACTCTCCTCCTCAAATAAGCCTCCGAAATAATACTCTTTGTCATTCCTCAAAGTTATTGAGTAATCAAAGGAAGATGGAGTTCTAACTTTCTTAGCTTGGGTTTTAGGAAAATTAATTAAAGCATATTGGAAGGAATCTCTAATTCTAGATAAACCCTTCAAGAAATATACCTTCTCCATCATTGACACGTACATAATTATTAACTCAAGACCAAAAACAATACTTTGATCAGAAGGAGAAATCAAATTTATAGGGGCCAGATTCTCACTATGCTTACTCGAACCACATGAAGGAGGCTAATGAAACCAGCTCATTTGGACAAGGAGATTGAGGCGAAATTCCGATGATATGGATAGGCTCATCTGTGTGTCTTCTTAGTCATCCCTTCCTCATCACCAATTTACACTGCCCCTCCACACAGTTCAGTTTGCACGAGTAGCCTGATCGGTGCCTCTACTTTTTGCGGAGGGGTTTAACTATCAGGGTCTCCTTCGGAGGGTTTTTCTATCATTGGCCTTTTTAACCCGCTCCTTTGTCCAACTACGTTTTTATTTTTTGAAACGTTTTTCTATTACTTTAGTTTAAAATCTAGTGTGAAATTTTGAAATATAGTTGGAATTTTTCTCTTACTTTAGTTTAAAATCTAGTGTGAAATTTTGAAATATAGTTGGAATTGTAGATTTAATGGTTGAAATTACATATTATATAGATGTCATATAATTTTTAACATACTAAATCCATTCATTTATTTGTTAAATAAATGTGATTTGCAATTTCACTAACACTAAACCACCAAATGTACATAAACATGACACCCTTCTCATCAAGCATACACCTGTATGGTCCAACAACTTCTCATATTCCTTCTCACCATGTTTTAAAATCTAACTTTCAACCAACCCTGGCCTTATATCAACCCCTACAAGATTACGAGTGAGAGTCACCAGACTTTAATCTCACCATGAACTAGGATTACCGGGCCTCTATACCTTTTAACACACCTCCAATGCTTGCTAGAGCCACGAGCCTCCACCCCTTTCACAGATACCTTCAGAGACTCCCTGCCTACCCCAAGAACTGGATTAACAGAATGAAACAAACTAGGGTTTTAAACCGCAAGGTCTAACCCGCTACCACGAATGGTTTCTAGATCTAGAGTTGAGCCTATGAAACCCTGGATGGAGTCCTCAAAACTACGTGCATTGAGGAACTGCTCGATTCCGTCCACTGCTTCGGATAGAATAGTTCGCAAGCTTTCCAGAACAATAGAATGTGAAGAAACCTGAATCTAGGGATCATCCATCTTCAAGAAATGACAAGATAGGGACGCGTGACTTAATGTCGATCGACCCTCGATAAGAATTAATAGTAGGATATGTTCCACCTGACAGTCCATTCAAAGGGATGTCAAAGCCGTCCACCAGGCCTGCATCCAAATTTTTAGCTCCTGCCTCCAAACCTTCTGAAGTTTCATCCTCCTAAGGTTTGTCCACAATTCCAACACATTGTTTAACCCTAAGGAGATTGCACGTGTAGCGGAAACTGTATTAAGGGAAGCCCAAATATGGTAACCTTCATATGGATCGTCTGAATAGTCGACTAGATCCTTATCCATATCTGTGGACCCTTAGCATCATCTGATATCATATTAGGGTTTCCGCAGCTCCATCAGGCATTTTTCCGAATTGTCCATTCTAATTTTGAAAGTTTCATGTTCATCACACTGAGCAATTTTATTTTATCGAATAACTATGCTCAATTTTGTTTAGACGACATTCAATAGTGTTTTGTTTTTGTTTTATGGAAGAACTATGCCCATTTTTGTTCAAACGACATTTAATAGTGCACCCACGAGGACCGTTTTTGCCTAACGACATTTCACTATATCCTTATGTAGTAGATTAATTATTAATAATAATATATAATTTGGTTTAGGGTTTTTAGGTGGCTGGATAGTATGTTGGTTATCTTCTCATTTGAATTTAACTTACAAAGTGGACTTTGGTCAGTTGTGATAAGCTAGAAGGGTAGACAACTTTTGGATAGAGGTTCTACTTCTATCAAATAATAATAATAATAATATATAATTTGATATTAAATTCTCTGAAATCAACTTGTGTTGACTAGATTAGATACATTTGGCCTAGCTTAAGGTTTTGTAAAAATAAATACAATTTGCTTTTTAAATTTATAAAAATATAAAACATTTTTTAGATGCATTCTCATTACAAATTACAAATATAATGGTGTTATTTTTCTATGTATTTAATATATCCCAAAAATTTATTAAAAACTATATTAAATTATGAGTTTAGTATATCCCAAAATTTAATCAAATTAACAGTATTATAATAGTATTATAATTATCACATTCAGATTTAATAGTAATAATAATAATTTAATATCCCTATTTCTTTGAATTTGAACTTATGAGAAAACATATGTTGTTAACTATTATATACAGTATATATATTTCATCATCACAACTGTGGTATTATTGTTGAGTGTCCCTTTAAATTTATCACGCTATCGACATTTATACATAAAGAGTATAAAAATATTAAAATATGTAATTTCTGTAAGAGAAATTAAATTCAAAGATGCAAAGTGGAATGAAAATGCCATTAAAATAAACCGTCGTAAAAATATATATATAACTACATAATATAAGGAATTAGCATAAAAAAATATATCTGCATTTCCTTAAGTTCATGTTCATACATATTAAAGCCTAAGTTCATGCAAATCCATGCTTATAATAACAATCCAAAGAACGTCTGATTGATAACCGACAATAATCATCGTATAAGCCTACTACTTTGACTGTCTTGGATAGCAGCGAAAATTAATGAAGACAATCTACTTCGTTGGTATTGAGCTAAATCGTTAGTGTGATATGAATATGTTTACCCTTTCTGTAAGGCTATGACTGTTGGTAGCCTGACTTCTTCGTGCTCCCAGGTGGATGTAATCCTTTTGACCGTCAGCCTTGACAATACGGAGAGGCATCTCAGGAGGGTCAGTCCTTATAACATCTAATTTAGTGTTCGACTTCTTTTCATGACTTTTGCAAGCGCTAGAACTTTGTGAACATTTGCATCTTCCCCTCTTGAACTTTGTGAACATTTGCATCTTCTCAGATTTGAAAAATCACATGAATGACCTATCCATACATCTTCTGGAATCTTACAGTTTATTGCAGTTGATGGTGACAGATTTATTAGATACCATGATGTAAGAACTGCGTCTTCCCACAATTCCTGCTGCATCTTGGCATTACTGAGCATGCTCCTTTCTCTTTCTAGAAGAGTCCTATTCATGCATTCAGCAACACCATTCTGACCGTGGTCTTATGTCTCTCAATCCGAGCTTTCTTGTAATAGTTCTCAAATTCCATAGATGTGAACTCACCTCCATTATTTGTCCTTAAACACTTGATTAACCTGTGTTTTTTTCAACCAAAGCTCTAAATTGCTTAAAAGTAATAAATACAACAACTTTTCTCTTAAGTAATTAGACCCAAACCTTTCTAGAGTAATCATCTATAAATGTCACAAAATATGATGATCCTCCAAAATAAATTGTAGGGGATGGTCCCCAAACATCTGAATGAATGTAGTTAAGGATACCTTTGCTTATATTCCTTCCTTCTTTAAACTTTTGTCTACAATGTTTTCCAAAAAAACAATACTTGCAGAAATTCAAATTCAAAAACTTCAAACTTAGAAGTCACTTACGATCAACCATTAACTTAAGCCCTTTCTCGCTCATATGACCCAAACTTTGATGAAATCAACGAACAGGTTCACTTGTATCTTCATATTCTACCACTACTTGATTTACTTTTGTCCTTCATTTAAGATGATAAAGGTTCCCTATCCTATTTGCTTTCATGACTACTAAGATGCCTTTGGACACCTTCAATGCTCCACCTTGAGTTGTACACCTGTAACCAGCAGAATCTAGAACTCTGAAAGATACCAAGTTTTTTCTTAGTTCGGGTACATGTCTTACATTTATTAATTTTTTTACAGAACCATCATGCATTCTAATCTGGACACTACCAACTCCAACAATTTTACAAGAAAATTCATTTCCCATAAAAACAACACAATCATCAATAGATTTGTAAGTTGAGAACCAATTTCTACGAAGACACATGTGACTGGACACACCAGAATATAACAACCAATGTTGATGTTGATTTGAAACATCACAAGTAGACAATACCTCATCAACCATACATGAACTTGAACCTGAACTTGTTTAAGCTAAATTAGCTTTCTTTACTTATTTTGTGGAGTCCTCCTTAGCTGCATTATTTATTTTCCAACAATCCTTCTTGAGATGCCTAGATTTTCCACAGAACCATCATTTATGCTTACCCTTCTTGCCCTTTGATTTAGACCTTGATGTACCCCTCTCACTTTTCCCTCTTTCTATAGATCGTACTGTGACCACCATTGCTTCTGTTATAGAGTTTTTCTTATTGGATTTCTTCCTCATTTCCTCACACAATAGATCTCCCCCAATAGTGTCATAATCAATGGCATATGTTGTATTAAACCACACAGTTGTGACCATATGATCCCAAGACTCAGGCAACGAACACAGTAGCATAATATCCTTGTCTTTATCATCGAACTTTACTTGCATAGCAGTCAATTGAGAAATGAGAGTATTGAAGACATTCAAGTGATCAAAAATTTGTGTACCTTCTTTTATTCGTAAACTGTACAACTGCCTCTTTAAGAAGATTATGTTTGACAAGTTCTTTGTCATATACAGACTCTCCAGTTTTCTCCACAAACATGTTGTTGGCATCTCTTCAACGATGTTAAACAATACCTCATCTGCTAGACATAGACGAACAATATTGAGGGCCCTTGCATCTAGATCCTCCCAGTCCTTGCCTGTCATGCTTGTTGGTTTCTTTGACCATCCAGCCAAGGCCTTTTTCAATCCTTATTGCACAAGAAGATTTTGCATCTTTACCTTTCATAGCACAAAACTATTCTTACCACTGAACTTTTCAATTTCAAACATGGAACTTTACACTTTCTCCATTAACATAAACAAAACCAAAAACACTACTTATAAAACTGAACCTTTTTATACTAGAGAAATATTATTATATTTAAGATTAAACCCCAAAAACCATAACCCCTTCCACCCTTTTACCTTTTTATTATATAAAAAAGAAAAGCACCTTTTAAGAAAGGCTCACCTCCATGATTTAATAATCAAATCTCCTTATACCATGCGAACCTTATAATAAGACAAACACCTTCACCTTTAATTTTTTTATACCACTTGAATACTGTTCAAAAAAACGCTTCATACCATGTGAATTTATGGTTTTTAAGAT
>ML782518.1:288930-321042 GCA_009831015.1 Picea engelmannii
TTTTTTTCTGTTATTTCTCTTGTTTCAAGCACGTCACAAGTGAAGCTCTGAGAAGGAGCTATAGTGACTTTTGCAGGAGGAGAAATATTATATGGTCTCTAGTTTGAGACATGGAGAAGTATATCCAGACATAGAGTTGTGTAAATGATCATATACATCCATGTACCGAAGGAGAAGAGGACGAAGTTAGAAGCTTCTGGAAAGAAGGATAATTTTGTGGGATACAAAGGGTTTCACATGGATATTGATTGTGAAGAGAAAAAGGATCCAAGTATGACCATATAGATCCCTCTATTCCATTTGTTCACTCTTCAGATGATCGGGAAGAGTTAGTAGAGCCATCCATGTTAGTGCATCTAACTAGAGATGTTGCAGTGATCAGGAAGAGGCCAACATGGTTTCATGATACCTTGCATGATGTAGTATGGAATGTAGCTCCCCGTGATACTTTTAGGAAGCGAAAACTACCTCAAATATTCTTTAGTTACATGGAATCACATCATTAATTGCAAACCTTCCAGTTATTAGGAGGATCATGTTTCTTAACCAATGGTGAGGCAGGCAACACCACCAAGTACCATCTCATAGGAAACCAAAGTTCAGAGGGATTCATCCCTTAGGGTCTTGTAGGCTGGAGAAACCTCCTAGGAAAATTCATTGGAGATCAGATTTCACAAAATATCAAAATATGTAGAGGGACTGTATGGCTCCAGATATTGTATAGACTCAAAGGGAGTCATGTTTCAAAGAGAGTATGGTACTCCAGGATGGGTGGTACTTTATGAGCTTTATATATCCTGAATATCTCTTACCCCTGCATAGATACACTTGGAAGTCACCACAGACTTCCCCTCTAGTCTTAAAACTATGTCCCACACATCATTATTCATGATGGATTCATACTCCTCAATCATGGCATCCCTCCAAACCTGCTAGCCTATTTCCTCCTCAAACCTAGAAGGATTACAATAAATGATGTTACTCATAAGTACCACATATCGTGAAAACCTTTTTGGAAGCCTACTCTCCTTGAAAGTGCCCTTGGGGGCCGCATGATTCTTTGTATCTCTCAAAGTATCCTGAATCCATCTAGGCCTCATGTCCTTGTCACTAGGAGAGTCCATTGGATCTACTAACTCCTCTAACTCATCCTCATGGTCTAAAGGATGAACCCCTATATTGGATGGACCTGTACTCTCCTCAAAATTCAGTTCATCCTGCTAATCACCATATGTGTCTATTGTGGTTTCTTGGGACCTCCTGAAAGCCAACTCCACCTCAAACCTGACATCCAAACTAACCTCAATCTTTTGTTTTCTTGGAATGTAGATCTAGTAGGACTTAGAATTCTTGTTGTATCCCACAAACATGCCCTTCCTTCCAAAAGGTTTTTCATTCATAATCTTCTCCTTAGGAATATGGATGTAAACAGGACAACCAAATATCCTCAAATTCCCTATCTCTAGTCTCACTCCTATGAATGCCTCCTCAGGAATATTGTCCTGCAAGATCCTATGAGGACTCAACTTCAAAACTTAGAGTTTTTTGTTACATGCCTCTGCCCAAAGAAACATAGGTAGATCTTGGTCATGAATCATCCCCTTGGTAGGCTCAACTATTTTGTCATTCTTCCTCTATGCAACCCCATTATGTTGTGGGTTGAAAGGAACTGTTAACTCCCTATTAAACCATGCCTCCTTCTAGAAATACCTGAACTCATTGGAGGTATACTTGCCCCCCGTTATATGACCTCAAGACCCTTATCTTCTTCCCTATTGCATTCTCCACCTGAGCCTTGAAATCCCTAAATTGATTGAAGACTTCATCCTTATCTTCATGAATAATATCCATGTCCTCCTGAAATAATCGTCAATGCAGGTCACATAGTACAAGTAACCACTCGAAGAAGGAATTGACATCAGTCCACACACATCGAAATGTACTAGATCCAAGATCACCTTAGACCTATTATCACTACCTGGAAAATAATCCTTGGCATTCTTTCGAAGTGAAAAACCTGTGCATTGATCCAGGTGGATCCCAACATGGTCAAAAATTAAAGTTCTATCATGCTCAATAAAACTACACCATCGTGAAGTTCTCATTGCAAGCTTTCTAAAAGTGTAAATGGATCAAAAATCTGTTTCCATATGCAAAATTTATCGTAGTCTAAATTTTTTCCCAAACAGGTAAAAAATTCAATCGTCAAAGGATAGGGTGATGTGGCAGCTCTTGAAGTCACATTTATCCATCACTCTCTCTCTCTCTACCCCCTCCACCCTCCTTTCCTCTCTCTCTCTCTCTCGACCCCTCCCTCCCACTATCTCTTTGCTCTCTCTCGCTCTCTCATACATGTACCCCTCCTCACTATATCTCGACCCCTTCCTCTCAATCTCTCTCTACCACCTCTCTTTATCTCCCTATCCCTCCCTGTCACACATTGAAACACTCCTTAGCTCAAATTTGGAGGAAGGAGACCCCAAAAATTACCATATCATAGGGATCCAAATTTCTAAGGGAGTCATCCCTTAGGATCTAGTAGGGAGGATAAACCTCCCAGTAAAATTCATTGTAGAACAAAATTTAGAGGAGATCAAAAGATGTAGAGGGAGGAGATGGATCTATATATTGTATAGACCCATATGGAGCCATGTTTCATAGAGATAATTGTAATATAGGATCACTGGATACTTTATGAGCTTGGTTTTAAACATGAATGATGCAGAATCAAAGTGAGCATGATCTCAGAGAGAGTTAGTCGAATCGGAGGGAGAGCCATTCATTCAGAGGGAGTTCCCCCTCATATCCAAGTGAAAGAGAGACATATTCAAGGAACAAAAGACAAGTGTTATGATTTTAGGTGGCTTCGAGGAGATGTGAGATCTCATGGGAGGATACACCTGTTTTAGTAGATATTTCTACAGTGAAAGAGGAGGAAGCCAGTTAGGAGGAATGGGTATTCATTTTGTCTCATTCACAGAGGGAGAAACCAATGAGGCTGACTAGATAATAGAACTTACTCTAGTGACAGAGGGAGTTGGCATGAGAGTTCAAGATGGAGGATACTAGCTGGATGTACTCTTGGGATTAGAGGTTTGATGAGATCAGATGAGATCTTTCTCATTCAGGGGATGCTGATGAGATTCAAAATGATGGACTATAAGTCTAGAGCTACACCTATGATGAAAAATATTAATAATATGAGGGATTCTACTTCAGATTCATATTTGGTGGATCCCACGATGTACATGTAGTTGATTGGATCCTTGATGTACCTAGTTAATGTTGGCATGTTTACAGGAAGAATGAGATTTCCATTGATGGAAATAACAACAACGATCCAAACCTTGAGAGTGTAGAAGACACGAAATCTCAGAAGAGATAGTGGTTTCCAGAAGTGAAGACGAGGTCCAAGAGACAGACTTGCAGGAGGAGCAAAGGTAGAGACCCATGAACACTTAGAAATCCTTATAAGTCGGAGAGATCAGAAGCTCAGGAGGAATAGAGACAGTGGTTGTTGGATCACTGATCTATAGGACCAGCAACCGTCATATTGATTTAAGTGGAAGAACTGATAAGCAAGGGCTGAGATCTGAGATCTCGATCACCCAAATTTTCATCAGCCATTGGATCGAAATAAGTGGAAGGACAGGATAAGTTAGAAGAAGGGTGAACTAATCTTAGAGTTCGATAATCTTGCAATCAGATATACAGACGACAAGGAATATTAGACCCCCCCCCTACCTTTCTGCCCTTAACCGTGGGGGGGGGGGGTATGATTTGGTGGTATTTCCCATGTGGAACCCTCATATGTGTCACCTTATTTTCAACTCAGACCCACCTCTCTCATTACCACTTACCGCCTAACCCCCCCTCTGAGTAAACCACCGAACAACTCATACATACCACCTCCGCGCCCCGACGTCACACCCCACTACCCACTACACGTCACACTCCACTACTATGCTTTGCCTCCACACTTCACTACACTGCTTACATGTCTCACCCACATCAGCAGACCACCTCAGCAAGGACATGTGGCAGAACACGTTAACAAGGACATGTGGAAGACCATGTCAACAAGTACACATGGCTTAATCAGATGATGACAAGTGTTAAGAGGAAATTGGTTCGTGCCATGTCAAAAAGTGATGTAAGAAAGATACACCACTCTAAGATATCTAGTTCGGGAGTTACATCGCCAACAAATGTCAAAAGTCCTGAAGTCTCAAAGGATGATGGTCTGAAGTCTCTCTGAGTCGTCCGATTTGAAGATCATTTCTGGTTCATTCTCAACCGTTGATCTAGTTCTGTGGAAGGAAAGTGTAAGTGGAAGTGTTAACTGGCAACAAGTAGTCTCCACTGCCTATTATTTATTTAGCAGGTGACCACTCCGAAGGAGAATGAAGAAACAATTATCCTAAAGTCTTGAAGTCTTGAACACCAAAGACCCAAACAAGACCCTGGTCGTTGATCACCAAGCGGGGAGGGTACGTGTTAATAGATCGTTGACTTCGAGTGAAAGTGTTCATGGAAAAGATAAGCGTTGAAGAGTCAAAAAGGAAGTAGTCCCGGAGAGGAGGATAGTCATTGTATTAAAGAGTACAAATGTCAGCATAATTTCCATTTCGGAAGATATCTAGTCAGAAGAAACGAGAAGTTGAGATTCGAAACCTCTAAAGTTCGGAGACCCAAAGGAGATCTTGACCACTGATCCAAGAGGGACATGCATAATTGGATTGTTAAATCTCGAATATTGACATATGGAGGAAATAAAGGGTTGATATTTGAAACTCCTGAAGCCCAAGTCATGAAATAAATCACAGTCGTTTATTTAGGAAGGTTAGATCTGATCCACAGATCGTGAAAGAACAAATCTGAATTGTTCATTTAGGAACATCATCAAGATCATGAGATTGATGGTCCCATCGCATTGCGAGGATTGAATATGCATGAACTTTAAAAATATGAAGGTGGGCCGTAATCGAAACAACGGTTTTGGAGAAAGGACACATCGAGGCTTCATGTAAATAGCGGGGAAAAAGTAGTTTGATACAAACCACCTTTGGATGCACCTACAATATCGTGGTCACATTAGATATTCACCCAAGGTCATATCGAGAAAAGGAGATAGTTCTCACTAGACCGAGATCAAAAAGTGCCTTTTGAATAGGCGTTTGGTCACCGCCGGTGGTCACGTGAGGGAAGGGGCTTAGAAGCCAAAGAAGCCAAAAATTACTAATTGTAACTACTAGAGAAGACGAAGAGTTGCGACTGCCAGAGAATCCAAAGAATCTTAGGATAACACCCACTAATGATGAACATATTCAAAATAATTGTCAGATAATATCAAGAGTTTGAATGATGATTAGGTAGAGGACTCGAGGTGAGAAAGAGATGCAGAACAGAGAAGATAGTGTGATTTTTTCGATAGTTATTCATGTGGGTAGATGGTGACCGAGTACACGGACTGAACTAGAGATCAAAGGTGCAACATATAGCATGAACAAAAGAAGGTTAACAGAGAAATCAGAGTGTGCATCAAGAGAAAGAACATAGTATAGAAGCAGAACAAAGTAATAGAAGTTGGAAGAGGCAGAGGAGACATGGAGTTGTAACAGACCATATCAGAGACAGAGCAAGTAAGTAAAGTTTTTTAAGATTCAATCATGGTGGTAGGGTGTTGCTAGGAAGGATTGCAGTCCTCTAAATTCTAGTTGGTGCTTCCATCTACTGGGTTCTAGAGAAACCCGGGAGTTGGTGCTTCCATCTATTTGGTGGTAGAAAAATCTGAGAGTTGGTGTTCTCTGGAAGTTCTAGCTTGATATCAGAGGTTTTGGCATCATATTTGAGTTAGATCTCAAAGACTGTGATGTACATGAAAGTTGGAGCTTGATTGACATCCTAAGAAGAAGAGGTTTTCACCCTTATGGGTTTCCTCATGAAAATCAATGTCTCTATGTATTATGTTTGATTGATCAAATATTGTATATCTATGCATGTTGAGTTATCAACAACAGATTAAATAATAATCTAGAAAGAATCAAAAAATAAAAGGAAAACTTTCAATATTATATACATCATTCATTCACCTCCCCCCTCTCAATTATATTTCCAACAATTGGTATCAGAGTTGGTGCCTTTCATCAAACATAGATCCATAAGCTTGAACATGACTAGTCATGATGGAAGTTCAAAAAATAGACTCCCTTTGTTTTATGGAATAAACTTTTCCTTCTGGAAAATAAGAACGAGAACACATTTATTGTCTTTGGGTGTTGATGTTTGGGATGTCGTTGAAACAAGATATGTGAAGCATGTAGTCTTGGTCTCAAAAGATGATAAGATGGAGTTTAATTTTAATGCAAAATAAATGAATGCCATTCTCAGTGGACTTACTGAAGCTGAATTTGTCAAAGTTATGCACTTTGATTCAACAAAAGTTATGTGGGACAAGCTGATAAGTAGTTATGAAGGTAATGAAAAGGTAAAAAACACAAAACTTCATACTCACAGACTGAAATTTGAGCAGTTAAAGATGGATGAAGACGAAACTATCAGTAAGTACTTCTTACGAATATAAGAACTTGTCAACACTATGAAAGGCCTAGGTGAAATGATAGATGAATCTTTTTTAGTCGAGAAAATATTAAGATCTCTTCCTGATAGATTTAACTCAAAGTTATCTGCTATAGAGGAAATAACTTATCTCAAAACGTTGACACTAGATCAACTTCTTGGAACCCTAACTGCTTATGAAATGAGAATCACCAAAGGTAAATCCACTACAAGAGAGGAATCTTTTAAAGTATATAAAAACACAGACTCCGATATAGATGAGATTGAAGCAAATTTTGTGAGAAGACTGAAGAAAGGATCAGGAAAATACAAACATAAACTGCCCTTCAAATGTTTCAACTATGGTAAGATAGGTCATTTTGCGTCTAAGTTTCCTCAAAAAATAAAGGATCATACATATGATGATGAAGAGAAGCACAAACACAAGAAGGTCTATAAAGAGAATAATTTTAAGAAGAAAATTATTTGTTTAAACAATGATGATGATCCCTCAGATGATGAAAGTAGTGACTCTTCTATTGAAGATAAAATAAATGATATCATTCTAATAGATTTAGAATATCTAAACACTGAAGATACAGGAAGTGAGTTTGTTGATTATGAAGTAGTAGTAGATATTGAAGGAGAACTTGTGAGTGCCATGGAAGAGATTGATAGACTCAGAGAAAAGAAAAGAAAACAAAAACAGTCACTGCTCAGGTATGAGAAAACATGCAATGAGACATCTGAAGAAATTTCTCTGTTGAAGGTTAAGTTAGAATAACCTCAAAAGATTGAAGACATCCTCAAACAACAATTGAAGGAAGCCAAAAAAAAGGTGAAAAATTGGAAGTTGAAGTAGTGACTGTCAAAAAAGATCTAAAGAAATTCCAGGCCTTATATCATCAAAATCTGACATGTATTAAGGCCTCATAAGGATTAGCCTCCATTATGAATCAACAAAGGAATTCAAAATTGAAAATTGGTTTGGGTTATGAAGAGGATGAAGTAGTGGGCAGCCAAGAAACAAAGAATCCATCATGTTTGTCAAATCTACAACCATTGACAACAACAAACCTATAGTAACAAAGGAAGAGAATCAACCACCAAGGAGGAGTGAATGAAAAGCTACCAGAACTGAATCTGTAGAACAAAGAAACAATACACCCTCTTCTCAAGGAAATCATTAGCATGGAAGAAATCGACCTGCTCAAAGAAGACAACCCTTTTCTAGGTAGAAAGATTTTTTCTATGGATATTGTTTTTACTGCTCTAACTTTGGCCACAAAGATGTAAATTATTCTTTAAGATTTAGACATGAGCAATGAAGACAACCAAGGAATAAATATATGCCACAACAAAGAATGAGACATCCAAGTAACAAACAACCATAGACTGCAAATCATGTGATGTCTAGAAAAAAGACACATATTACACATAACAATCATTATGATTCTTTATTCAATGAACCAGAATGTTACATCTACCATAATCATGGACATAAAGTTGCAAACTATCTCTTAAAAAACTATAAGACAAATTCAAATCACTCAGCTAAAAACGTCAAGGTTTGGAAGTAGAATGAAGATAACAAGTGTGTATTAGTGTTTTGAGCTCAAAGACAAAATGACACTTGGTATATTCACAACGGATTCTCCAGTCATGTGACATGTGACAAAAGTAAGTTCCTATTACTCAAAGAAAATAAATCAGGGAGCGTGACCTTTGGAAATGATGCTCCAGGAAAGATCAAAGGTAAAGGTCTAGTAATATTAAGTAATGGAAGAAGCAAATCTCAAGATGTATTATTTTTTGATGGTTTAAAGCATAATATTCTTAGTTTCAGTTAGATATGTGACAGAGGATGTGAAATCACTTTCACTAACAAGATTTGTAAAATAAAGACAGTAAACACATGAGAGATGATTGCAAAAGGGGTTAGAACTGAAAACAATGTATATGTTCTGAAGGAAGATAAGGATAAATGTCGTTTAATAAAACTTGATGAATGTTGGTTATGGCACATAAGGCTTGGACACCTAAATTTTGATCATATTGTCAAACTAAATAATGAAGGCATTTTGAAAGACCTTCCAAGAATATCTAAGCCTAATAACTTTGTATGTGAATCCTGTCAAATGGGGAAGTTGACTCGTGCTCAATTCAAATTGAAGAGTTTCACATATTCCAAGAAATCACTTCAAATTGTTCATATGGATCTGTCGACCATCGTGAAAGGAAGGAACTGGAGGAGAACGTTACTTTATGATAGTCATTGATGACTTCTTGAGACTTATGTGGGTTTCCTTTCTGAGAGAAAAACATGATATGTTTGAGAAGTTCAAAAAGTTTAAGGCGTTGGATGAGAATCAAATAGGACGGAAGTTAAAGGAAATTCGCTCAAACAGGGGAGGAGAATTTATGTCAAGAGATTTCAAAGAATTATGTGACAGACATGGAATTAAAAGAGAATATACTATTCGAGGTACTCCTCAACAAAATAGAGTTGTAGAATGCCAAAATAGATTAGTTCAATAGATGGCAAGGGCTATGATGAGTGAAAGAAACATTTTAAAAACATTCTGGGTGGAGGTTGTTCACACAACTATTCATATTCTAAACAATGTGCATCTAAGGACAAACAGTGATAAAACTCCATATGAGTTGTGGTTTGGTTGACCTGCATCAATCAAGCACTTCAAAGTATCTGGAAGTAAATGATGCATCAAGAATATTGATGATCATCTAGGAAAATTTGATAGTAGAGTTGATGAAGGTATCTTCTTAGGATATGCAACGAACACTAAAGGATACTGATTCTTTAACAAAAGAATGCATAAATTAGTAGACTGTATTGATGTTCGAATTGATGAAGAAGCTCCTGCAAAATATCAACAGAGAATAAGTACTAATACAATTGAAAAAGATGATGAGAATAATGAAGATAAAGAACAACAAATATCAATGTCATAAGAAGATGATGAATCGGGTGGAGAAGAGACACCTAGACAAGAAGAGTAAGGACAAAAATCAACATCAAATACTTCCTCCAAAATTAATAAAAAGAATCATCCTGAAAGTTAGATAATTGGTGAGAAAGACAAAGGTGTACAAACTAGGAGAAGGATAATCAAAGAAACCTATCAATCACATATAACCTTCACATCCACTGTGGAACCTAACAACTTTAATGAAGCTAGTAAAGATGTAAATTGGTTAAAATCAATGAATGAGGAACTGGACCAGATTGAAAAGAATGACACTTGGGAACTCGTTCCCAGGCCAGCAAATAAAAATGTAATAGGATCCAAATGGGTCTACAAAAACAAGATGAATGAGAAAGGAAATATTGTAAGAAATAAGGCTATATTGGTCTGCAAAGGATATGCTGAAATAAAAGGACTATATTTTAATGAAACATTTGTGCATGTGGCAAGATTAGAAGATATTAGAATGTTTCTTTCCTATGCATGTCATAAATAGTTTAAAGTCTATCAAATGGATGTCAAGTCATATTTTATAAATGGATATATAAAAGAAGAAGTCTATATGGACCAACCAGAGGGTTTCCAACTGTCAGATAACCCTGACTTTGTTTGCAAGCTGAAGAAAGCCTTATATCGGTTGAAACAAGATCCTCGTGCCTAGTATTATAGACTGGATAAGTATCTTCAAGACAAAGGGTTCAAGAGAGTAACAGTTGACAACAATCTATATATCAAAGCAGAGGGTAATGATTTTCTCATTGTGTTGGTCTATGTAAGTGGCATCATCTTCGGAAGCAATAATGCTTCATTGGTACAATGGTTTGCTTATGCCATCCAATATGAATTTAAAATGTCTATTATAGGGGAACTGTCATTTTTTCTTGGTCTGCAAATTAATCAGAGTTCTGAAGGAAGTTTTCTTTCTCAGGAGAAATATCTAAGAGAAATATTGAAAAGGTTTCAAATGGAATATTATACACCTATGAGTACACCTATGGTCCCTGGATGCAAGTTAAGAAAGGATGATGAATCACCTGATGTTGATCAGAGTTCATATAGGTCTATGATAGGCAACCTACTGTACATGACAACATCCTATCCATACATAATGCATGTTGTTGGAATGGTAGGAAGGTATCAAGTTGCAACTAAACATAGTCATTTGTTAGCTGTCAAAAGAATATTCAGATGCTTGAAAGGTACAATGACCTATGGCCTATGGTATCCTAGGAATTAGAATTTTCAATTATCAGTCTATTCAGATGTTGATTGGGCTAACTGCATGGACGAAAGGAAAAGCACGAGTGGGGGTGCATTCTTATTAGGATATTCTCTTGTAGAATGGTTGAGCAAGAATCAAGGTTCCATTTCCTTATCGACTACAGAAGTTGAATACATTACAACTGCCACATGTTGTAACCAATTATTATGGATGATTCAGACAATTGCATACTTGGAGGTAAAGTATAATGCACCGATCCCAATTCATTGTGATAATACTAGTGCAATTAGTGTGTCAAAGAATCATGTATTTCATTCCAAGACCAAGCATATACCCATCAAGTATCACTTATTGAGGGAACAGGTAACCAACACTGCTGTTTCTTTGCATTATATTCCATCCAAAGATCAAACTGTTGATATCTTCACTAAACCGCTTGCAAACTATCAGTTTGAGTATCTATGCCATAAGTTGGGCGTGACCCTATTATCAAGTTAAAATAGTCTATTTGATTAGGGGGAGAGTTCTCCTAGTATATCTGATGAGGAGGAGCACAAAGCCACTCTCTGTTTTCTTTGACATTGATTTCAAAGGGGGATAAAAAGGTGTTGTTTGTATGCTACAGTTAGATTTCTAAGAAGAATAGTGCAATATTTTAGGGTTTCCGTCAATGCCAAAGGGGGAGATTGTTGGCATGTTTACAGGAAGAATGTGCTTGTCATTGATGGCAAGAAAAATAGAAAACCAAACCTCGAGAGCGCAGAAGAAGAGAAATCTCATAAGAGATAGTGGTTTCTAGAAGTGTAGATGAGGTCCAAGAGACATATTCACAGGAGGAGAAAAGGTCAAGACCCGTGAACACTTATAAATCCTTCTAAGTCAGAGAGATCATAAGCTAAGGAGGAAGAGGGTCATTGGCCATTTGATCACCAATCTAGAGGACCAATAACTGTCAGATTGATTTAAGTGGAAGGATAGGATAAGCAAGGGCTGAGATCTAAGATCTCAATCACCCGAGTTTTCGTCAACCGTTGAATCGAAATAAGTGGAAGGAAATGATAATTTATAGGAAGGGAATGCTAATCTCAGTGGTTGATAATTGAGCACTTAGATCTATGATCGACAGGGCATATCAGACCCCTCCAACCTTTTTTCCTTTAACCATGGGGAAGGGAGGTCTGAGTTGGTTGTACTTCCCATGTGTGACCCTCATACGTGTCACCTTCTTGTCAACTCAGACCCCCCTCACTCATTACTACTTACCGCCAAACCCTCCCTCCAAGTAAACCACCAAACCACTCATATATACCACCTTTGCTCTCCGACATCACACTCCACTACCGCGCTCTGCCTCGACACTCCACTACACTGCCTACATGTCTCACCCACGTCAACAGACCACCTCAGCAAGGACATGAGGCAGACCACATCAACAAGGACATATGGAAGACCACATCAACAAGTACACATGGCATAATCAGATTATGACAAGTGCCAAGAGGAAATTGGCTCATGCCATGTCAACAAGTGATGTAAGAAATATACGTCACTCGGGGATATTTACTTCAGTAGTTTCATCACCAAAAAATGTCAAAAGTCTTGAAGTCCCGAAGGGAAAAGGTGTGAAGTCGCTATTAGTCGTCCGATATGAATATCACTTTAGGTACATTCTCAATCGTTGACCTAGTTTAGTGGAAGGACAGTGTAAGTGGAAGTGTTAACCAACAACAAGCGGTCTCCACCACCTATGACTTATTCAAGAGGTGACCACTCTGAAGGAGAATGAAGTAGCGATTAGCCTAAAGTATCAAAGTCCTGAACACCGAAGACCAGAAGAAGACCCTGGTCATTGATTTCCAGGAGGGGAGGGTACATGTCAATAGATCGTTGACTCCAAGTGAAAGCATTCATGGAAAAGTAAAGTGTTGAAGAGTCGAAAAGGAAGGAGTCCCAGAGTGGAGGATAGTCATTGGATTAAGGATGATAGATGTCATCAAATCTTCCATTTCGGAGGATATCCAGTTAGAAGAAATGAGAAGTTGAAATTCAAAATCTCGAAAGTCTGGAGACCCGAAGGAGATCTCCACCGTTGATCTGAGAGGGAAACGAGTCAGTGGATTGTCAACTCCATAAGATTGACATATGAAGGAGAGAAAGTGTTGATATTTGAAACTCCAGAAGCCTGAATCATGAAATAAATCATAGTCGTTGATTTGGGAAGGTTAGATCTGATCTGCAGATAGTGAAAGAACAAATATGAACCGTCTGTTCAGGAGCACCATCAAGATCATGAGATTGACATTATTTTTGCATTGTGGGGATTGAAGATGCATGAAATTTAAAAATATGAAGGCGGGCCACAATCGAAACCATGGTTTTGGAGAAATGACATGTGGAGGCTCGAGGTAAATTGCAGAGAAAAACGTAGTTTGATACAAACCACCTTTGGACACGCCCGCAATCTCATGGTCACATGAGATCTTCACCCAAGGTCATATCAAGAAATAGAGCTAGTTCTAACTAGACCGAGATTGGAAAGCACCTTTTGAATAGGTGTTTGGTCGCCGCCAGTGGTCATGTGAAGGAAGGGGCTTAGAAGCCAAAGAAGCCAAAAATGACTGACTGTAACTACCATAGAAGACGAAGAGTTGCGAATTCCAGAGAAGCCAAAGAATCTCAAGATAAAGCCCGCAAGTGATGAACATATTCATAATAAACTCCATAGAAGATGAAGGGTTTGAATGATGATCAGCCAGAGGACTCGAGGTGAGAAATACATGCAAAAAAGAGAAGATAGTGTGTTTTTTTCGATAGTTATGCATGTGGGAAGAAGGTGACTGAGTACAGGACCTGAACTGGAGATCAGACGTGTAGTGTATAACATGTAGAGACATCACAGAGTATAAAGGAATATGAGAATTTGAACAAACAATTTAGAGTGCACAGCAGGAGAAAGAACAGAGTATAGAAGCGAAAGAGAGTAATCAAAGTTGGAAGAGGCAGAGGAGACATGAAGCTATAACAGACCATATCAGAGATAGAGAAAGTAAGTAAAGTTTTTAAAGATTCAATAAAGGTGGTAGGGTGGTTCTAGGGAGGAATGCAGTCCTCTAAATTCTAGTTGGTGCTAGAAGATATTCAGAGAGTTGGTGCTTCCATCTAGTGTGCACTAGAGAAACCTGGGAGTTGGTGCTTCAATCTAGTTGGTGCTAGAGAAATATAATATTTGGTGCTCTCTTCAAGTTGTATCTTTCTATCATAGTTTTTAGCCTCATACTTGAGTTGGATCTCAAAGAATGTGATGTACATGAAAGTTGGAGCTTGATTGACATCCTAAGAAGAAGAGGTTTTCACCCTTACGGGTTTCCTCATGAAAATCAATGTCCTTGTGTATTCTGTGTGATTGATCAAATATTGTATATATATGCATGTTGCTTTATCAGGAACACATTAAAGAATAATCTATAAATAATCATAAAATAAAAGGAAAAGTTTCAATATTATATGCATAATTGAATCACCCCCTCCCCCTCTCATTATATTTCCAATAGTTAACATTAGGCCAGATGCTTGCTTTGCACCTTGAGCCAGTTCATGGTAGAGATAAGACACTATAATTGGGTTGTAGAAAATAATGTACATGTGTCGTACAATTTCACATGATATGTCTCAGATGATGGGGGGAAGGTGTAGAGATATACATATTCTAACTCGGAAGTGTGGTACACAAAAATAGCGCCAATGGGTGTTGCATTATATTATCCATGCTCCTTGGGTTATAAAGAAGCATACTTCCGTAGAAATCAATACAACAAAGGTGGATTATATCGCATCTAGTGATGTGAGTAGTGAAACATTGTACTTTCAGAGGCTTCTCACAGGAATTCATCCGAAACATGGTGAAAATGGAGCAGTCATATTCTAACACACAGACAAGAATATTGTTGACATTCTAGTGGCATCAGATGGGTCTATGTGAACTCAGAGCCATTCTCCCAGGATGGTTCTGTGTGACCAAGATAGGTTTGTGTGACCAAGATAGGTTTGTGTGACCCAGATAGGTCTGTGTGACCTCATATAGGTCTTTGTGATCTAATATAGGTATGTGTGACCCAGATAGGTCTATGTGACCTTGGGATAATGATGAGATAATTCACTGAGATTTATTGGGATGAGTGACCAATTATGATGCATGATGCAGAATGTCTTCCCTGTTGAGAGGGAGTGTTGATGATTTTCAAGATCGGGCATATATTCTTAGGGGTGTACTTCTAGCCTAGGAGTATTCCTTACCTACTATGTTTTACCTATAGAATCGAGGTTCTTAAGGTGATTTCATGTGTCATATAGCATCGTACGTCACTCTCCCAGGATTGGCGGTTTAACCAACAGAGAATGGAAGATTCACTCATAGGGGTTTACCTGTGGTGACATTCAATGACAAGGGTGTACTTGTGAAAGTGAATGGTCCAAGTGTGGTCTTGATTGAGACCCATGGTGCTAGACACAATTGTATGGAGATTGATCATCAACATGGATCAATAAGGAAACCTTTATATGATAGAATAAATCCAAGTATGGATAATACCTCCCTCGTTGAGAGAGACTTTTTAATATTTGCAACTTCGAGCAAGTCATTCTCTACAAGAAAGTACAAGAAGACCCATATACATTCTATTTATAAAAATTTGAACACAACGATAGTTGATAATCTTCTTCATAGAATAAATCCAAGTGATCATAGGAATACTCATCAAAATCGTCAAGGTATGATCGAAAATTATCAGGAGAACAATGCACTAGGTTGTCCTTGGGTTCTTGGAAAACTTTTGTAATTATATCATCATCTTGTTTCCAAACGTCAAAATTATTAGGAACATCATATGATTGTTGTAAAGGAAACATTCAAGGATATCCTTCCATATCATAAATGAGATCCTCATTAAAACCAATCACTTCTCATTTACGTCTTCCAACATGTATGAACTCATCAATATTATCAAACATGTCACTACCTTTATAATAACATGAAGTATTTAATGCATCGAAGGGATCCTCTAATACTTCTTCGCTTTCCAAATCATAAAATAAAGTATCATCAAAATATTGGAAAGGTAAATAACTTACCGTGTTCACTTCTTACTTTGAAGGACCATCAAAGGCTTGGATGACTTCATCAAATCGAAGAGCATCCAATACATCATCCCTAAGACTCCTCTCTCTAATAATCTTTTCTCCTCCATCATAAAATGAAGGACCTAGTTCTTCTGAGGCTTCCTTTACTTCTTCACCTTTTGAATCATAGAACAAAGGGTCATAAAAAACCTGGAAAGGAAAAAGATTCACCTCACTCTCTTGATCTTGTGTAGGAGAGATATGATCTTGGAGAGCTTCATCAAACGAAGGAGTGGATATTAGCACTTAATCCTCATAACTCACTTCTTTAGTCAAGTCGTTGTTTCATTCTATTGAATCATGGGAAAAATGTTGCTCTTGTTCAAGGGGTTGAGAACCTTCTTCATAAGTCTCTCCTTTTATATCATAGGGTTCTTGGTATTGAGTATGGTACACATCCCTGAGATCTTCCACAATCTCGGTGGTGAATCGTTCCTCCTCTAGGGATATTTCAAGAATTTGAAGGGCATCTTCATATGTCTACAATTGTGGTTTCACAAACTCAATAAACCTACTAATGAGGTCTACAAAATATGATATACTCTTATCTTCACAACAACCCTTAATCCAATATTGTAAAAAATATGGGAGGGAAAGTATGAATAATTTTACGAGAACATCCTCCCCTTCAAATTCTATCTCACTTATATACTTCAAGAATTCTATAATGTGAGTAATTGGGAGGCATCCAAAACTTGGAGAGTTTTTTAACCATTTTATATCAATATAATGCAGATATCGTTGAAAACTTTCAAAATAAATAGTTTGGATACACTTGTTCCCAGGCCACCATGATCCCATATCTTGGAAGTATCACAAAGTTGAGAGTAAATTGGCACCTTGGAAAAGGTCAGTGGAGTCTTCAGATATCCTCTTAGGGATTATCAAATGGAGTGAGGTAATCACCCTCATTTAAGTTTCCAGTTAATCTTTGTAAGATGAAGGATTTGAGGGAAATGATTTCCGAAAAAGTGTCATTGAGGAATATTGACTTAGTGTTCCCCGATGATGACGCCAAAAATATTATCGTGAAATCTGTACTTGCCCAAATCCCAAGTCAAGTAAGGGATATTGGTGTAACAAACAGGATATCCTATCACTATCACCTTAATAGGAAATCCATACTTTTTAGGGATAGGCAAGATCTACCCTAGGGGAGGCATCCTCGGTGACCTAAAGGGATGGAAAATTAGGGTTATGGTCAATATCTATTCCCCCCTATTGTTGGTTACCAAAGGCACTAAGTCTGTGTCTAAAATATGAGGTTAATGAAGTGCTTGATATACCTACCCAGAACAATACAATATAGCATGCATATAAAATAATTCCAAGTAAAAAAATGATAATAACACCTCAATAGACAATGGACAATGACAATAAGTGCTAGCTGATATAAAATTCCAGCATTTAAAAAGTTTACAACAACAATTGATAAAATTTAACAGATTCAACAAATACTCCATATGAAAGATTGAAAAGACAATGAAAATACAACATTGACTAAGTGGTATGATAATAACTTGTCATAAGCAATTTATGAAATGATTATCTAGCAATTAAAGTTAAGTATGTAGAAAATGTTTTGCAATTAGATGGTTGTAGAAAACATTTATAACAACAAAAAATAAGTTAGTGATCTAGGATAAAACATGGTTAGAGATAGTTAGTAAAAGATTAGGAGAAGAGTGTTTGAGTGTTTAATCAATCTTTCAACAAGAGAGAGGAAATAGCTAGTGCCTTATAGGTATTATGGAGTCAGGTGGATGAATTCTTATAAGGCTGCAAATCAATTTGATAACGCATAGAAGTTCAAGAGGGAAACTGCATAGGAGAAGTGGTAAGTTAGTTCCCCCTATGCATTGACCTGAAGAGACAAGATGTTAGGGTTTAGGAAATTCTAGGCCATAACACCTTTCTCTCCTTAGTCTTCTTATGGAGTAAAACTTATGCAAAGATAACTAAGTCAAAATCCTTAGAGTGCTAGCAATTTAGGGCTCTAAGGTTTCACTAGTCACTCAATCAATTCAATGAAAAGCTTGGCAAATAGAAAGTAAGAAAGTATAAATTTAAGTTCCTTACTTCAAAAATTAAGTATACCATGAAATTTCATAATATTGTATGAGAACATAAAACCATAGAAAACCATTAAATATATGACCAAAATGTCAATCTTGCTTACTTGCACCAAGAATAATCATGAAAATACCATGCAAGATCACCATAAAAACTTCCAAGATTGATCCAAGTTGCAAAAAATATCCTTATACAAGAGTGCACGTCACAATTTCAGACAATATCCCTCACTAGGGAAAAAATTTCATACCTCTTTTCTTGTGTGAGAAGTTTTGATGTTCAAAATCAATGTTCTTTATGCTTATTTATACAAAACTTTGACCTTTAATTAATTTTAGGTAAAAAAATAAGGCCGACTTGGCCAATTCACAATAAAATCCAATTTTGGCATAATAAAAATTGATTAGCATATAAAGACACCTCCAAGGGTTATGTCATTCCCTTCTCGGGTGACGTTGAGGCCTTAAGGTGGAACATTGAGCCTAAAATGTAGGGCGCTTGGCCTCCATAGGCCCCATATTTTTCCCACATGTGCCACCAAGCTCAGAAATGCCTCCAAAATGAAAACCCTATATTTGGATGGTGTCTTTGGTCATGATGGTGACGTCTAGGGCCCTCAAGGGATAATGTCCATGTGGAGGAGCAATATCCCCCTAGGTCTAGTTCTGCTAAGGTGCCTCCAAAGACAACATCCTTATTTTTCCCAGTACAAATATCAAATTTCTTCTTACCCTTGGTTGGGGTTGTAGCATCCATATATGGGATTAAAGCTCCCATGAAGGTTCGAGCTAATCATTCCCTCATCTGTACCTCTCCACTCAGAAATATCCTGCAACAACAACAAGTATTCCCTCCATGGGTTCATAATTCACAGGGATCATAGCACGTAAATCAAATACAATAATTAAATTACCCAAACATGTGCATCAAGCCCCCCTTTAACCTAGAAAAATGGTCAAAGACGTTATGCAAATTGACAAGTTAGGTTTGGAGAAGGTCTCAGGGTGTCGTATTGGGATAAACTCTCGTATTGGGATAAACTCTCTTAAGTTTGGGGTGTTTCCCATGTGGGATGTAATCCAAGTCATGTAAGTGTATGAGGTTGTATAGGGTAAGTATTTGGGCATTGGTTGGATGTAATAATAGGGAAATGTAAAGTATTACTTGTGGGTGCCTTTGTAGAGGGAGAGTTGCACCTTGTCATAAATGCAATTGTTTCCTAGCCCATTCATTGCCTTATATTCTTAGCTTTATTTACTTTTATCATTTATTTTGTTATTCATGGGAAGACTCGAGGACCAATATCCTAGCTTGATGACCAGAGGTGACAAAATTATCCACAAACATTTCATGAAATTGAGAAGGATGGCTCGTGATGAGACCCCCTTTGTAACGTCCTCGACCGCCAATAGGCCAGCAAATGCCACTACGCGGAATAGAAATTAAATAGTATGCTTTTAAATGAACTTAAAGGACTTAACAGAGTAAACATATATTTACTACTAACATACATAATTAATGGATTAACAGTAAATCCATTCATGCAACATAATACATGATAATATTGCAAGCATCACAGACAAGCATTTTAATTGAAATTAAACACATGCATATACTTATCTTTGAAAATGTTGTAACTCCAAAAACTAAGTGCAAACCTTCCATGAACCTCCGACCCTTAGACCTCGTTGCTCATCACGCTCAGTGGTGGGTCACCCTAGAGCTAGGACCAAGCTCCACCAAGGGCAAGGAAATCCTAGACTAGGTTGAGGTGACAAGAAAACTGCACAAAGAAACGAGAAGGATTCTCTCCAGGAGCCTTCTTACGCCCACTACTCACAGAATCTCATTTCCCACATGCATGGTCCACCTGGGAGTATACATATTCACAAGAATAGTCCATCGGTGCTTCACCTCCTTCTCTGGGTCTCAACAATAGGCCAGATCAGGAACTCTCAAAGCTTCGTAGCTAGCGTTGGACTCTTTCTGGGAGAAAACCACTTCCCAGTAGACTCTCTCACCTGGAGAGAGTTTCTCACAGGCATGACAAACTGCCTCTTCTACCACAGTCTGACAACCCAGTTCTTTGACCAGTTTCAACCCAATTCCCGCAAGTTCAGGTTGACAACAACAACAACTTTGACTAACTCACAGGTGACAGAAGAAATAGGGAAAACTAGGTGTGGACGTCCAGAAGACAACAACAACCATGTTTCAACACTCATTCATGCAATGATGACAATATATGGGCATAGGTATGAAAATGGAAACGACCAGACACTAGAGACAACATGCTCAGGTGATTTCCCCAGTGTCGGGTTCTATAGAAGACACAAAATAGTTCATCGATTTTCATTCTCAGAATTGCTTGAGGGTAAAACAACAGAGGTTCCAAAGCAGAGGAAAACAATTTTCAGATAGAGGATCCAGAAAATGGAAGCACAAAAGCAACAACGGAGGACCAACCCCCAACACGTCTCAACTCAAAAAATTTAACTGCATGCACCCAGGTAGAAACTTGTCTTCTTGGAGCTTCATGTGTTCCCTTTTTTCACACACTGGAGCTACATGCATTTCCCCTCCTAGGACTTAGAATAAAAAAATACATTTCACATAGATTTTGGAATAATAATAAATTATTATTCCCAAGGACTGAAGCCCCTAATCTTAGCGCCTCTTCCAACCTTTCATCCCCCTTTTCCCTTACCCACTTTGTGGAAGCTTAGTCCCCCATCACTCTTTCTTCGTGGTCAGTCTTCATGCAACGATGTTTATTCTTTATTAATGTTCTGCATATTACATATACAAAAATAGGATTTTGTCCTTAATACTTAGGCTCTTTGGCCTAAAAAGCACATAGGCCCACAAGCTTATCAATACTCATCTCACCAACCTGCAAAACATGATTATAGTTCATAAAAATGATTATAATTCATAATATAACTGGGGCACTGTCGGGGGATATTACAATCTCCTCCCCTTATTTTTGGACTCTCCTCAGTGCAAATCTTACACAACTTCAACAAGATTTCCAAAATATTCAAAAATATGTGTGTATTCTTCCCCCATAGCATCCTCATGCTCCCATGTCACATCCTCAGGACCGTACCAGGTCCATTCGACCTTTACAATCCCTATGGATCGATTCCGGAGCTGTTTTCTTTTCCGGTCCAATATGCACACATGATGCACTTGTAGGACACCTTCTTGCTCCACCTTCTACTTAAATCATGTGCAACTGAAATTCATATTACTTGTTGTCGAGGGCTGCATAGTTCCTTGGCATTCTACTGCCCATGTCCTACATTGTTTCATCTTGCTAAACATTTTGGACAACTCTCACTTTTCCATTTTTGTAGGGACAATCTCTGTACTTATGGTTTCCCTGACATCCCCAACACTGAATGATCATCTATCTTGGCCTTTCTTCCCCCACTTTAGCCATTCTCAGTTCTCTAAATGATGGTTGTCCTTGAGGACTTTTTCTAAAAAAGGGAGCTTTGTTTCCCTTTTGCTTCCATTCTTTCTTGAACTTCATCTGGTCATCCCAAGCCTTCTGAAAAGTGGGATTTCCTCTTTGTTGCTCATATAAGAATTCCACTCTTCTTATCATTTCTTCCATAGTATTAGGTTCATCATATTGGATCTTGTCCCCAATGAAGGATGGAAGTCCACTCAAATACCTTTGAATCTTGACAGTTTCCTCTTTGATGAATGAAACATACTTCAACAATTCCAAAAACCTACATTCATACTCATCAATGGTCATGCTTCCTAGCTTGAGTTCAAAGAACTCTTTCATATTTTTGTCATAATAGCTCTTAGTCAAATACTTCTTCTTGAAATACCTCTTGAACTCCTTCCAAGTGATATATTTCTCTCTAATCTGTTGCACCTGCACAAGTTGATCCCACCACATGGATGCTTTCCCTTTCAGTTGATACAACACAATTCTTCCTTCTACATGTGAGGAATAATTCTGCAATTGAAAGTATTTCCTCATACCAAGAAACCATGTTTTAGCCTCTTCTTCCTTATTATGTTTCCCATCAAATGTAGGAGGCTTAATCTTTTTCATCTCTCCCTTCAATTCATCTACTCCAGACCTCCTATGCTTTCTGATAGCAGATGGGCTTGAACTACTATGTGCTTCCTTACCAGAATGCTTTAAGGAGTGACTACGATGTCTACTAACACTCCTTGATCTTATTTTCCTCTCAGGGGTCCTGCAACTCCTTGTTTTTCTTAAGTCACTCTCCTTTTCCAAATTCTTTTCTATTCTCTCCAAACTCTCTAACAACTTTATGTTGAATTCTCCTTGTTTTTCCTGAGCTTTTCTGAGCTTTCTGCTATCTGCTCAGCGAGTTTGGGCATATTTTTGCAATCCTTCAATGATATTCCTTATGTTTCCTTCCTTATCTATCTCTTCTCCATGTCCATTAGAGTTTGATCCTTCAACTCCCAAATGAACATCCATTCCCTTTGCTTCGTCCCCAGAATTGGAAGCAGTATGTGCCCTTTCCATTTCTTTTGCACTCAGTGGTAATTCTATTTGGTTCTGGTGCTCTTTAAGCTTCTGCAAACATAACGTGTAGAAAAATGGAATGGTCAGGTCATTATTCCTTAACAAATCCCACAAAATTCATCAACAACTTGATTCAAGAAAACGTTTAGTTTCCATGAATTTTTTCGAGCTCTACTCGGCTCTGTAGTGCACTCATGCCTTAGCCGTTTTCTCTCAGTTCCCAAACCCACTTGACCATGGTTCATGACCGAGTTATATATCTCAAGGTCATCTAATCGGAACTTCAAGGTTTTAGGTTTTGGGGTTTCGAGAGTTCGGTCCCGAAGGCTCTCACACTCGCTTCCCTCTCCAATTCCCAACTTCCAAACTTTTGAGCTCTCTAGCCACCGAGCCCACAATAAAGCTGTCACTAACCAGGGTGGTGACACATGTTTCTCTCAAGAAGGTCCATGTCACCCTAGATAATTCCCTTCGGCCCCACTACGTCTAATTTTTCCTTCGGGGCCCACTAGCACATGGCACACATCCCATGGGTCCACACCCATCCAAGTGACATCAACTCAATGCACTACTTTAGCTCTTTAGGATTTCACAATTTTGGGTTTTGGGATTTTGTGCATCATCACATCCCACTTCTCCCGACATCCAAACTCCTGAAATTACCCTCTTCTCTTCTACTCTATCCAACAGTTGAAATATTTTTCCCAGATATACAATGTAGATCCTTCGGGACTTCAAAGTTTTAGGTTTCGAGGGTTTGCACCTTAGCGCACCCCTCTTTTCCTGAAAGTTGAACTCTCTAAAGGCTTCTTGGATATCCTCCCTACAACTTCTCGAGCTCCATATCTGATTGTCATAAAGGGATCTCCTTTTTCCAAACAGATCATACGGGTCCAACACCCCAAGTGTTGAGTTCTCTCTCTCTCTTTGGTTAAATGCCACGCCCAGCTGTGGTTTTATTTCATCGCTACTCCTCCTGATATGCAAACACAGCTAAGTAACCCCTTGGCACTTAGAAACATTCTAAGGTTCAAAATTATTCCTCCAGACACAATTTCCTATCAAAACCTTGGGTCCAAAGACCACTTATCTTGCCCATCTAGGCTCAATGTTGAAATCTTGTGCTTTGGTACCATATTGTAACGTCCCCAATCACCAACAGGACGACAAATGCCACTACGCGTAATAGAACCTAAATATTATTCTTTTAAATGAAGTTAAAGGACTTAAAAGAGTAAACATAAATTTACTGCTAACATACAAAATTAATGGAATTAATAGTAAATCCATTCATGCAACGAAATACATGATAATATTGCAAGCATCACAGACATGCATTTTAATTGAAATTAAACACATGCATATACTTATCTTGGAAACTGTTTTAACTCCACCAACTACACACATACCTTACATGAACCTCCCAGCCTTAGAACTCACTTCTCATAACGCTCAGCAGTGGGTCACCCTCGATCTGGGACAAAGCTCCACCCAGGGCAAGGGAATCCTAGACTAGGTTGAGGTGACAAGAAAAATGCACAGAGAAACTGGAAGGATTTTCTCCAGGAGCCTTCATACACCCATTATTCACAGACTCTCATTCCCCACATGCTTGTTCCACCTGGAAGTATACACCTTCACAAGAAAATTCCATCAGTGCTTCACCTCCCTCTCTAGGTATCGACCACAGGCTAGATTAGGAACTCTCAGAGCTCTGTAGCTAGTGCTAGACTCTCTGTGGGAGAAAACCACTTCCCAACAGACTCTCTCACCTAGAGAGAGTTTCTCATAGGCCTGACTACCTGCCTCTTCTACCACGGCTTGAAAACCTTGTTCTTTGACTAGTTTCAACCCAATTCCTTCAAGTTCTGGTTGAAAACAACAACAAAAACTTTGGTTAACTCACAGGTGACAATAGAAACAAGAAACACTGGGTATGGACGTTCAAAAGACAACAACAACCACGGTTCAACACTCATTCACGCAAGGATGACACTCGCAATAGTAGATGGTCATAGTTTTGAAAATGGCAATGACCATATGCTAGACACAACACACATAGGCAATTTCCCCAATGTCGTGTTCCACAGAAGACACAGAACAGTTCACTGGTTTTGGTTCTCAGAATTTCATAAGGGTAAAACAACATAGGTTCCAAAGAAGAGGAAAATGACTTTTAGACAGAGGATCTAAAAAATAGTATCATGAACGCAACAACAGAGGACCAACCCCCAACATAGCTCAACTCAACAGTTTTAACTTCATGCGCCTAGCTCGACACTTGTCTTCCTAGAGCTGCATGCGTTCCCTTTTTTCACATGTTGGAGTTGCATGCGTTGCCTCTCCCAAGGCTTAGGATAAAAACATACATTTCACATAGCTTTTTGAATAATAATGAATTATTATTCCCAAGGACTCAAGCACCTAAGCTTAGCCCCTCTTCCAACCTGTCATCCCCCTTTTCCATTAACCACTCTGTGGAAGCTTAGTCCCCAATCACTCTTTCTTTATGGTCGGTCTACATGCAATGATTCTTATTCTTTATTAATGTTCTACATATTACATATAAAAAAACAAGCTTTTGGCCTTAATACTTAGGCTCTCTAGCCTAATAAACACATAATCCCACCAACTTATCAATACTCGGCTCATGAGCCTAAAAAACATGATTATAGTTCATAAACATGATTACAATTCATAATATAATTGGGGCAATGTCGGGGGATATTACACCCTTTCTCTCGGCTATGACACCAAGATCCATCACCCTATTTTGGTGACCACATAGGTGGTAGTGTTATACTACTAAATGCCCATGGTCATGATAGGTCGGCTCGTGATGAGACCTCATATCCATAAACTAGTATCTTGAGTGGTTATGTATATTATGGGTCCCTTTTTTTACTGAGAAGATTTTCATTGCTTTCTCAGGGATCCCTGGGTGAAACATATAAAAGGTTTCAACATCGGCTTTTAACTCTTGCTAGAAAATTTTATTTGTTGGGCCTTTAGCCCCTTCTACCCACAAGTCAAGGTACAACCCTTCCTCACATATCCAATCCCAATGCCCAAACAAGGATAGGGGAGATGGAACAAATAAAGATGTAAAATGGTAAGTATGGAGGGAACATATAATGAATTTTCACAGACGCACCAAGTATAAACCCATCCTAAAGGGAAACCATCTTGCTAGGGAATTGTGTTACCCTTCCAGGTATAAACGAGGAAAATAACATAATTTCCAAGAAAACGTCATGAAATGAAAAAGGATTCAATAAAACATATTCAATTTCTTCAAAATTAGAGTGATACATACCATGATACCCAGACTCATTACCTCATGGATCAATACCTATCGCCACTTCAGGAAAAGGCTGGTGGGATGGATACTACTGGTGGTGATGAACAGACTTCAATGAAGAAAAGAGGGGCCCTTTGGGGCCATGCTCAATTCGTCTGGCTCTTGGTACTTCGTGTCTAGAACTTGTGGGCCTCAAGATGTGATCTCCTTATTTACCTCTAGGCTAGGGGATAATAGGCCCAAATGTCTCTCTGAAAGTTGTTTTCTAATGAAGGCCATAGGCCTACCATCTTACATGAGTATTTCCCCAATTCCTTTCCTTGAAGCATCACATTCCAGGAAAAACATCTTTGTGAAGTTGGGGAGGGCCAACACTGGATTCATGCACATAGAATATTTCAAGGAGTGGATTCCAAGTGAAAGCATTTTTTTAAGGAGAGCAATGAGAGGTGTAGTAGTTTTTCCATAATTCTGAACAAACTTGTGATAGTACCCTATTAATCCGATAAACCCACAGAAACTCTTAAGAGTTTTAGGGGAAGGACAATCCTTCATATCTTCAATTTTCTTAGGATCCACCCATACACCATCCTTGCTGACAATATGACCAAATTACTCCACTTCAAAGGCTCCAAAGGAACATTTATACTGTTTGAGGAAAAATTTGTGCTGAGAGAGTAGATGAAGAACTTGATGCATATGGGCAAGATGGGATTCCCAAGTTTTACTATAGATAATAATATCATCAAATAAAATTAAGACAAAATGACTAAGGAATGGATGAAAGGCATGATTCATGAGACTTTGGAAAGTGGAGGGAGCATTACAAAATCCAAAGGGCATGAAAAAGAAATCACAGTGACCCTCATGAGTTCTAAAGGAAGTCTTGGGAATGGATTTATCTTTCATACATATTTGGTGGTATCCAGAATGGAGATCACGTTTATTAAAGTACTAATCACCACTCAACTCATCCATCATGTCATCAATGATAAGAATAGAAATTATTTCTTTTATGGTGAGATTGTTGAGGGTGTGAAATTTGGGGCACATGTGCCAATTTCCTTCTTTATTGAGTACCATGACCACATGAGAAAAATAGAGGCTAGTACTAGGATGAATAACACCTTTTTGATCAATTCTTGAACAATTTTCTCAATTTCACTCTTCTAGGAAAAATGATGATGATAACAACCAACATTGGGAGGGAGGCTACTAGGTACTAGAGGAATTCAAATATCATGAACACCACGGGAAGGGGGAAGTCCACGGGGAAAGGAAAAATGGCCTAGTGTTTTGAGAGGATAGATTGGAGGTCATGATGTATACAGGGTGTCTCAACTTCTTGAATGAAATGAGGCTGGGAAATAATTTTGTTAGGCACCATATCTATTATAATAGAAAAAAACAAAAATATTGAAGGACTACCATCAAAATAAAAACAAAGAACAATATTATAGTAGAATAAAAACCGAATATATGGAACCACAATACCAAAATAATATCATTATTGATAGAAAAAATGTTCACTTGCATCTTCAAATGGGAAACCTCTAGCAGAACAGATCTCTATTACAACAATCCTCAAGAAAAATCCCTCTCATACCTTCTACTCTTATTTATACCAATTATATATTCTAAAGAACATTCTAGAGGAATATCTTTCTAGAAGTGGAAGCTTCTATAGGTCTTCTTACATTGACTTGTTCATATTTATTAAATATGCCTTATTAGCTAGTATCGACTTTTATTACATGGAAATATATTATTCTACCCATATGAGAAGTTATGGTTTTATGTCCCTAACATGTCATCCCCCTTGAAGAACAACCTTGTCCCCAAGGCTTGATATGACAGAATTCCTGGAGAATAGTTGTTGTCTCCTAGGTGGAACATTCTGGAGTTGTATCTTTCCACTGCACTAACAACTCCTTGATGGTGCGCTGACAGAGACAACGTTCACGTTGGTCCAAGATTGCTTGTGGCCGTAACCATATGGAACCTTCAAAATCCAACTTTGGAATATTGGTTTGAGTTTGTCACTTATTTCCAATCACCTTACTTAAGCATAAGACATGAAAACAAATATGGTCCTAGAATGACTTGGGAGAGCTAACTGATATTCCATTGGTCCCATGCGCTTGAGAATGGTACAAGAACCATTAAATTTGGGAGAAAGCTTCTGACAGTGTTCATATTTGAGTGAAGTGTGTTTGTAAGGTTGTAGACAAAGAAACACCTGGTCTCTTATAGGAAATTTGCATTCTAAATTTCCTTAACCTACTTATTGTTTTAGATGATTCTGAGCCATGACCAAATTGTCTTTAAGAGCATTGATAATGGAGGCACGAACTATAATATTTTTTTAAACCTCTCGAATCTTTGAGATCCCTGGTATGTAAGAAATAAATAACAAGGGATTTTGTCCATATACTTCTTCAAAAGGATTCATGCAAGTAGCAGTATGGTAGGATGTGTTATACCACCATTCAACTAGGGGTAACAACTGAGCCCACTGATGTTGTTGGTCATATGGAAAACACCTCAAATATGTTTCCAAACGCTTGTTGACAACTTCAGTTTGACCATCAGTCTGTGGGTGATAAGAAGTACTGAGATATAATTGTGTGCCTTTGATCCTGAATAGTTCTTGCCAAACATTACTGGTGAAACTTGGATCTCTATAAGATACAATAGAATGAGGCATGGCATGAAGCTTGAAAACACGTTCCATGAAAATTTGAGCCACTATGGATGTTGTGAATGGGTGTTGAAGAGAACAAAATTGAGCATATTTGAAAATGTGATCAACTACCACCATGATGAATGACTTATTTCCAGATTTAGGTAATCCCACAATGAAATACATAGAAATGTCCCTCCAAATATTTGGTGGAATCGAAAGCGGTTGGCGTGTGCTCGAAGATTTGATAGTTTCCCCCTTATTGCATTCAAAACATCACATTCAGCCACAAAGGTGTGGACGTCTTGTTTCATACCATCCCCCAAAAAGAAAATGTTTAACTTGTTCATATTTTTGGTAAACTCATAATTCCCTACTGTGCGTGAAGCATGAAGCTTAGAAATCATTGTGGATTTAAGTTATGATTGGTGGATTAAATATATATGGCCTTTGTAGTGCAGATCTTCATTGTGCCAAGAGTACACTGGAGAAAATGGAGAAATGTCTTGCAATTGTTGGATCAATTAAGAAGTTTTGGGGTCTTGCAGCTATTCCTAGCGAACATCTTGGAGCCAGTTTGGTACAATGAAGGAGAGGGAAAAAATGGATCCTTCTTCTTTGTACTTTTTGGATAGAGAATCCACAACTACATTTTATTTTTCCTTATTATAAATTATCTCATAATCATATCCAAATACGCTGGTCACCGATTTTTGTTGCTCTTGGGATGAAATCCTCTGTTATAGGAAATACTTGAGGCACTGATGGTCGATTTTAATTTGGAAGCATTTCCCCAAGAGATAAGAACAACAAAGATCCACAACATGCAAAATATCCACAATTTCCTTTTCATATATTTATTGGCCAAGATTTAGCTTTGAGAGTTGTTTTCTAGTGAAGGCCAATTGTCTACCCTTTTCATAACTACTACGCCAATGCCTTTCCTGGAGGCATCACATTCGAGGACAAAAGTATTTGTGAATTCAGGAAGGGATAATACAAGAGTTGTGTGCATGGCTTATTTCAATTCTTGAAATTCTTGATTAGTTGTTGGAGTCCAAGTGAAAGAATTCCTTTTTAGGAGAGCAGTAAGAGGCGATGCAATTTTTGCATAATTTTTAACAAACTTGTGATAATATCATGTTAAACACATAAAACCATGCAATCTCTTGAGAGTTTTTGGGAAATGCCAATCCTACATAGCTTCAATTTTCTTAGGATAACATGGTATTCACTATGTGAACCTGTAACATAACACCTTCGTTCATGGTATATTAAAGAATACCCCTAATTTCACTAGATATTAGTAAATATATCCCAAAATCCTTTTGTTGAACCCCCTCCCAATACATCTTTGCAATAAAAGAAACCTCTATTTTCACTAGGTACCCTTTTTTATACCCCCCAATACTTGTAATCTCTTGAGACCCCACATCGCCCCCTCAATACCTACACTATATTGACTTTATTTTTTACAATTTAAAAACCCCCTTTATGAATGAACACGATAAGATATTGGTCAAGAAGGTGACACCCCCATGCTTAGAATCCACCCTTACACCATCCTTGTCGACAACATGACCCAAGTACTCCACTTCTGAAGCTCCTAAGGAACATTTAGATTTATTGAGAAAGCATTGGTGTTGAGAGAGTAGATTGAGATTTTGATCCACATGGGTAAGATGTCTTCCCAAGTTTTAATATAGATGAGAATATAATCAAAGAAAACTATGACAAAATGACGGATAAAAGCATTGAATACATGTTTCACGAGACTTTGGAAAGTGGATGGAGCATTACACAGGCCAAAGGCCATGACCAAGAATTCATAGTGACCCTCATGAGTGAGAAAAGTATTATTAGGAATGTCTTCCTCTTGCATACGTATCTGGTGGAAACCATAACGTAGATCAAATTTAGTAAAATATTTATCACCACTTAATTCATCCAAGAGATCATCAATGAGAGGAATGGGAAATGTTTCTTTGATGGCAAGTTTATTGAGGGAACGAAAGTTGGGAGACATACGCCAAGTACCTTCTTTTTTTAGTACCATGACCAGATGGGAAGAATAGGGGATGGTACTAGGACAGATAACACATGTGGCTAGCAATTCTTGAACAATTTTCTCAATTTCATTCTTTTGGGAAAAGGGATGATGATACGGGAGAACATTGGGAGGAAGATTGTCGAGGATGAGAGGAATGTAATGATCATGAAAACCACGAGAAGGAGGAAGTCTCTAGGGAGTGGAAAAATTAACTTGGTGTTTGGAGATGATATAGTGGAGGCCACGATGCACCACATGTGTCTCAATTGCTTGAATAGAATAGAGTTGGGAAATAATTTCAGAATTACCTTTTTGATGAGATTTTCCATTTGATGGGAATTGATGATCTGAAGGGATCTTGTTGTGATTCCTTGGAATTTATACTATTGTCCTGCATGTTGGAATTGCATGGTTAATTCCTTAAAATCCTTGAGGATGGGACCAAGAGTGCGTAGCCATTCACACCAAGAAAAATATCACAACCACCCATGTTAATAGAAAACACATGAAATTTCAGGTGGTACTACCCAATTTGGAGACACACAGTTTCACAATTCCCCCACATTTCATGGAACCACCATTGTAAATCATGATTTGAAAGTTGTTGACTGCATTTATATAGCAATGGGTTTCTTGGGAAATACGACAGTGAATAAACTTATGATTTATTCCACTCTTAATTAAGATGATGACCTTTCGATTCTTAATGTAGCCAATGAAATTTAGGGTTTGGGGAGCAGAGAATCCAGTGAGAGCATTCAATGAAATGACCAGTTATAATTTTGGTTGGTAAAAGGGTGGAGTAATATCAGTTGGATTGAGTAACTCTTCCATAGGGGGGGTCTCAAGCTCTTCTTCAGAAACATCCTAAGATATGGCCATAAATTTATTTTTTTCCTTACACTTGTGCCCCATAAAATATTTTCCATCACAATTATAAAAAGTCCCTTGAGTTGTTGTTCCTCCATTTCATCCCAAGTTAATTTCTAGATCATGATGGGAGTGGGAAGAGGGGCAAGGTTAGTAGGTCAAGTGAGAGGAACAAAGGAAGGTTTGCGGGTCTGAGCATAGACAATTTGTTGGGATTCCTTAGCATGTTGAGTAGTTTCCAACCGAGTGTGAAGGTGAGCCATGGGGACCTGGGCTCATATTTCCTCTTTGATGCCACTAATGATCCGGATTATTTTTGGCACGAAATGAGAGCGGAGATATAATAAAGAAATGCACAGAGATATCGTAGATATTCAATAATATAACATAAATGTATTAGATATGAAACCATAAACATAGATATACATTAATACACAATTTCTATTAATGAAAGAAATGTACATAGACTGTAAAAATACAGAGTGAAAGACTCGCTAGAATGGTGGTAGCTTATCTCTGAGAAGAGATGTGACAGCTACTCGCATTCGCAAGAAGATGAGTACAATGAGGCTCTAAAGGCCTTTTTACAATAAAAAGGAATGCCAAAAACCCTAGACATCCAAAAACCTAACCCTAGGAGATGAAGCACCAAAAGTCATGTGGGCCCC